>JAUPMG010279139.1:0-18588 GCA_031762675.1 Pachysandra terminalis | reverse complement strand
ACGAAGGAAACCCCCTCACACCACCCCACCACCACCATCACAACCACGACCACCACCACCACTACTACCAATGCCACACCCACCCCACCACCACCACCACCCCACCAACACCACAACCACCACCACTACTACCACCCAACTAACACCACCACCACCACACCACCATAAAATGTGCAAGGATGAACCATTAAGTGATGCAAGGCATGCACAGTTAGTGGTGCATCCTTGCACAACCAAGTTTGCAAGGCATGCACAATAGGTTGTGCAAGGATACACCACCTATAGTTGGTGGTGGTGGAGGTGGTGGGGGTGGAGCAAGGGTGTCACATCCCAAACCAAATGAGATCCTTGGAATACTCCAAAGGTTTAGTATGTAACTCTCACCCCAAACACAATGGGAGTGGAAAACAATAATCAAAACATAAGTGGAAGTAAAATCAATAGTTCTATTAAATACTTAAGTAAAATTTACAATATGATCTTATTACAACAGATTTAATGAAACCTACATCTAATTCTAATACATAAGCCCTATCTACTACTCTTTGATTCTAGTCCCATTCCAAAGCTCTTCTTTCGTTTGCTAGTCTTTAATCCTGAAAAAACATAAATTAACAAACATAAGCTAGAAAGCCTGGATGAGTAGTCCTTTAATGCAAGGTATTTACTCATATCCCAAAGCTACGAGATACAAACAATATAATAGATAGTATTGATATAATCTGTAAAATATATGGTAAATGATGAGTACGAACAACAATCATACAATGTAATATTCTCTCCCAATCTCACAATGGTATATGAATCAATGGCCAACATCAATAGTCCAATCCTACTTTTATATGCAAATTAAATCAAGTGTATCTTACACAAGATACTTACAATAATATCAAAAAACAATATGCAATACAAAGGTGCTATTCAGTATGCTAATATTGTAAGTTCCCACATGATCGATCATTCATTGAGCAAGATGTCTTCTCGAACCATCCCCCTCATACAGGGCCATTCTCAAGTTAAGATATTTTATGTGTACATCATGGTTTTAAGGGGCTTCGACCTAGAGGGCACAATTCCCCCACTTATTTGTGATCAAAGGTAATACTACAAGGTTTCACCAATGTGAACTATCCTTAAGGAATCTTACATATTAAACAACTAACAGAAGGATATATGATTCAGATATTGGGCATCACATTGTGAACTTTCCCTCACCTTTCATCTTTCCACAAGTCTTTTGGGATCATCACACAGAACATATCCCTCACCTTGGGAGAAAACAATATATAGTCCAACCACGGAACATGAATGGTAATTACTAAGTCAATAGTCTCATGTGAAATCTAATCCCATGCAAGGTATAGGGTATTAGACAATGCTATCACAACAAAGTAGTCCATAATGCAACTCATAGATTCAGGTCTTTTAATTAACACAAGCAATGATTCATAGGCATTCGCATCAGTGAACCATGAGCACAATCTCATGATTCTACACTAATAGGGCATAATATCACATAATAAGTAGGAATGTTCATATGAGTAAAGTAATCATGATAGAAGTAACATAAATATGCATAGCCATTAATAGTAAGGTATAATACTCAATTTATAGGTAATTCAACACAAGGCACTAATTAACACACAATCACATACATGGTTATACATAATAGACATTGAGTTATTTAGTCAATTTCTGTACCTAGACATGCACAAAAAGGGAGTATGGTATTGTTGGAAAGGTCTATGGTATGGTCTTTCATGTATTTCAAAATATCATCTTCTAGGCTAAGGCATTATTTGGCTAAAGCTTGGTTTGAAGGATCATAATTTATTAGGCATGTGTCTAGGGTCTAAAACATGGTAGATCAGTTAGGTAAGGTATACTATAGGTGTTCCAAGTCTTAGGTTCTCAAAACAAGTCAAATTGGCCTTTTGCGTACTCCTCGGTGTGGTCTCAACGTACTCTCGGTGTACCTAGGGGTCGCCGAGTAGTTCAGTATGGGGTGTTATGGGTTTTAGTCTCAAGAATAGGCTCGGTGTACATTCGGTGCACCGACTTGGGTCTCGGTGTACTATCCAGGGGCTTGATTTCTTTACCGTGACGCTCGACGTACTCTCGATACGCTGAGTTTGGGCTCGGTGTACAAACCAGTGGCTTAAATCACAAAATGAAGGGCTGGGCGTGCCTTTGACGTACCGAGTTGGTGTGCCGAAGCACGTTCTGGGTGTTTTTGAGTTGGGATTTCTCCCATGGGACTCCTATAACCTAAAGGTTCTTAGAAAATTAAGTTTAGGTCATTGGAGCGAACCTATACATGTGATAAAAGGGTTCTTGGACTTAAAGTTGGTTAATTTTCTGGGTTTAATCTCCTTGCTTGCGCATGCATGTGTACATAGATTTGGCTAATCAATAATTTAAGGTTTTATTAGTAGGATCATGGGAAAGGGGTTAGTGAAATCAAACATAACTTTCCTATGATCATAACATTAAGATAGAAGTAAATACTCAAGACATTGAAAGAAAACTCACATTGTTTTGTTGTAGAATTCTCCTAGGGTTCTTCTTCTTCTTCCTTGAATTTTTTGGGTTTCTATTCTTACTCTAGGGCTTTTCCACGAAATTTGAGGTATTTAGGATGGTTTGGATTTCTAGGTTACTTTCTAATTTATAGAGATTTAAAGATAATGTTTTGTATTTAGGAATTGCTGGATTTGGGAAAATCTGGGTTTCTAATCCTTCTAGGATTCTAATTCTTAAGTTGTTAATTAAATTGTAAAGCTTCTAGAGGTTTTCTAGGATTCCTATTTAGTTTATATTAGGCTTTCATTAATTTATTAACCTTCTAGCTATTAATTTTCTTAGTTTCTATTTTCTGTTTTATGCCTAGTCAGCAAGTCAAATTACTGACCAAGTCAACTGTTGACTAGTTTGTTTAGTTTGAATTAGGGGATTTCGAATTTGGCTCCTTATGGTGAGGTTTAAGTTTATTTTAAATTATGGATTATTATTATTATGATTTCCTTGGTTTATTAATTTTGGTATTTACCAAATTACTATTTTACCCTTTGGTTTTAAATTAATTATTTTAGGGATTTTCAGGTTCTCACAAAGGGTTGCACACCACTAAGTGTGCAAGGATGCACACTAAATGTGCATGCCTTGCACCACCCACAGTTGGTCGTGGAGGTGGTAGTGGTGGTTGGTGGTGGTCGTGGAGGTGGTAGATGGTAGGTGGCGGGGGTGGTGGTGCAAGAGTTGCACTATAAAATGTGCAAGGATGCACCACTAAGTGGTGCAAGACATGTACAGTTAGTGGTGCATCCTTCCACAGTTGATGGTGCATCCTTGCACAACCAAGTTTGCAAGGCATGCACAACAGGTTGTGCAAGGATTCATCACCTAGAGTTGGTGGTGAGGGTGGGGATGGTGGGTGGTGATCGAGGTGGAGCAAGGTTGGACATCACTAAGTATGCAAGGATGCACGCTAAGTGTGCATGCCTTGCACCACCTATAGTTGGTGGTGGTAGTGGTGGTGGTGGTGGTGGTGATGGCGGTGGTGTTGGTGGAGTGGTGGTGGTGATGGCAGTAGTGGTGGTGGTGGTGGTGGTGGTGGTGGTGGCGGTGGTGGTAGTAGTTGTGGTAGTGGTGGTGGGTTGTTGTTGTTGGTGGTGGTTGTGGTGGTGGGGGTAGGGTAGTGTGAGGGCGCTCTCTTCGAAAGGAACATCATTTTCGTCAGTGGTCAAGATGGGACTGACGTAATCACCTATTGGGGGTAGGCTGGTCAAGGCAGGAACATCCAAGATGTCAGAGTCATAGGACCGCAAGGAAAATGGAAAGAGTTGCTTGTCCGACTCCAGAAACGGACGGTCACAACAAGAAGTTTGTGGTCCATAGGTATCTCAAAGCAAGACTAATGGATGAGCTCAAAAATCCCAATGGCCCTCCAAGAAGCAGAGTAATCCGGAGTCAACCATTCGACCCATTCCAAGCCGAGATTGCTTTAGGCCAATAACGAAGTGATTGACTGGTCTTCCAGGCCAGCCAATTTAAGCTATCAGAAGACAAGGGAAGTATATCCAAAGATGCTCTAGGATGAAAAAGGTCAAGGTCACGAGTAAAGGAAGAACCGAAAGATGGTTTAAAGGCCGGACACAAGACCGAGGAAGAAGGAGGAGAAGTTTCGGAGAGTACCTAATCCGAAATATGAGTGGCTTCGCTCTTCAATACGACTGTGGGATTTATATTGGGAGGAGCGATAGTACGAGAAAAATGAGAAGATTCCTTAGACAGTCTCCGAGCAGGGAGTGGGCCCCATAGATGAAATTGAAATGGAAGAAAAATGAAGAAATCTCTGGGAAGAAGAAGATAACTTGAACAAAGAGTTCAAATGAGTCAGAGAAAAAGGAAATGGGGATTTGGATAGCCAAAGAGGTGATTCGACCGGCTGTCATCCTTTTCACTTTTCCAAATACTACATATGTGATGATCATTGATTACCTCCTTCACGTCTCTTCAAAACTGGTAGAAGACTATGAGACGCAAAGTAAGGTAGGGGCATTAATACGGCGTATATCCGCCTATCTTGACCGGTCAATGACAACATGACACTGACACTCAAGGATGCTAAACGGCTCACTAAACACGACTCACAAGGAAGCCAAGTGTAGCGCTAAACGTGGTGCATGGGCTTAATGCATGGGAGCATGGGTTGGTCGTTTGGCCCATGAGGATAACTAAGGGTAAGTTGGTCACTTTCCATTATTTGAATTTGAAAGGACGTTAGGATAGATATGGAAGGAATGCTTGATTCCCTCCACCCTCCATCTAGGTATGTGAGGTCATGGGAAATCTCTCATAACCATTCTCTTTGCTTTGACATAAACGACCCAGAGAGAGATCTAGAGAGGTTTTGGTTGGTTGCTGTAGAAGAAGAGAAGAAAAGAGAAGAGAAGAGAGGATAAAGAAAGTTAAGGAAGAAGAAGAAGAAGAAGAAGAAGAAGAAGAAGAAGAAGGTTGCTGGAAGAAGGACTTGAGGAGATCCTTGTGTTGCTATAGAAATCTTTAGAAAAGAGCATAAGGTAGGTTCCATTGATCTCCCTCTTTTCTTTATCATAGAGAAGAACTGCTAGAGGGTAAATATGTGATAGGTGTGTTATCTAATTTGTAGGTTTTGTTTATGATTATATTGAGACAGTAGATTAAAATATGTATGATCTAATATGTGATAACATGATGTCCAATATGGCCTTGATCTAGAGATAAAAACATGATTTCCATATGTAATCTTTGATTTGGTATTATTCTATGATGAATGGATCTGTGAATGGTTATGTAAATGATTGGAATGATGAATAGAAAGTAGAGATGATGTGTATAGGTGTTTAAATTGATATTTCAATGATGTTTGATGAAGTGTGGGGTAAAAATGGGATGTCTGGAAAATCTGGGATGTTACAAGGGTATTAGTTGGTTGCTCGGTCATGTTCGGTGGACCGAAACTCCAAAATGTTAGGTGAAGGTCTCTGGAAAAGAGATCGAGAGGGTCGGTCAACTGAAGGGGTAGACCAACAGGTTCATTCAGGTGGTCGGTCGACCGAGGGATCATCCAACAGTCTCAGTCTACCGAGAATAAGCGAAGCTAACCATTTGCCATGAAAATTTACAGAAAGCTTGATTTGGTTCTAATGAGACTGTGTGACATTTAATTCTCAAAATTATATGTATATGATGTTTATAAGTCAACGTGGTGTGATCTTCCTGTTTTACTGTCTTATGAGACTGATGTTGAATTCTAGGAATTATGAGAGATCATATGTTATTGTTTTCTCATGAGAAATGAATGAATATGTGGACATGATATGCATGAGTTATGCATGTGGCATCTGTCGGATCCATGTGAGACCAAGGCATAAGATATGCATGAGCATTGATTGGTGATCCTAGAGAGATCATGGTTGGTTTTGGAATTCCTAAGAAAAGATATTCTGATGTGAGTATGTGGATATGCATGAGTTAGTTGTGTTGGTGGTTGTTTATCGCAATTCCTGCCTTTGGGTCATATTCCCTGAAAGGAAGATGGTACTTTTCCTACTTTTGGGTTGTATTCACTAAAAGGAAAAAAGATGATACTTTTCCTACCTTTGGGTTGTATTCCCTAAAAGGAAAAAGATGGCTATTCTTGCCTTTGTGTGGTATTCCCTAAAAGGAAGATGACTGATTCTTGCCTTTGGGTTTCATTCCCTGAAAGGAAGATGGGATGTATTGGATATTCCTTGGGTAAAATTCCTAGAAAAATGTGTGAGTAGGTTAGGAAAAGCCTAACACAATGCATAAGCATCATATCATACTCATCATTATCTTCATTAGCAGTATGCATTGGGTGCATTCTTCCTCATCATCATGCCGTGTATGTGTGTGCCATCAGCATCACTTGTTATTGAACGTGTTCATTTGGAAATTGCTAGTTATTCTCTACTTCAGTTTATCTATTATGTGCTATTATTGTTATGGATAGGGAATTAGAAAAGCATGTGAATAATATACGGGTTGCGTGGTGTGTGTTAAAAACTCGAATACAATCTACCCAATTTATACCAACCAAGGTGTACCATAAGAGAACCAAGACAATAGGATAAGAGTGTAACTACTCAAGCACATATTAGTTTATGTTCTCAATCATAGTACAACTTAAGATGATACAAAAGAGAAGAAGACACCAATATAAGAGAAAGTGCAAGTAGGTATAAATCTTAGAAGAGGGAATATGAAAAGTGACATGCAAAAGTGTGTCCTTCCATGGTGTGACAATTCATGATCATCTTCAACAAACATACGAGAATATCACACATGCTCAAACCAATGTAAATGATATTCCTATACAAAGTACATAGCAGTTCAAAAGCTGAAAACACACAAGCATGAAAATCATATCCCAATGTATAGACAACGTAGCAAAAGATATTCTTATGTGAATACTAGCGAGTCTATACACAAAATGCATCAATACAACTCAGTCATTCTGACCCAAATTCAACAAACCAAGAGAGAAGAAGCACAAAAATATGCATGAAAAAGATTTTACATTAGTGAAGCATGCATGACGAGTTTTCCTAAAAGATATTACAATAGGATCATAGAACAACACTAGTGGGCAACATGAATTATGCAAAAAGGATTTTCTTATAAAGAATGACCTAATAACATGAAGCATAAAGAACTAATCATGTATGTAATCAATATTTACATAGAGCATGCTTACACAATGAGATCACATATCATAATCCAAACACACATATGTATACAAAAACAAATAGTGTAAGATTATGAAGGAATAAGTTCTCTATTAGATAAAAATCTATGAGAACATGTGTGATAGTTTTTCAAAAAAAAAAAATCGAGAAAGCACATGGAAAACACTGCCTACTTCAAGAATCATGCAAACACATCGTCTAGTTTTTACACGTGAAACTAGAAGGAGAACAAATTATGGTTATAAGAGGTATTATAACCAAGTAAGCATACACATAATTAGTTCAAGGCATCATAGTCATAGACAGAGTTTTACTTATTTAAAAGCAAGCCTATGAGAATGAAGACACCCAAGTGAACTCCCCCTCAGGGACACACTCGGTGAAGATTGGGGCAGGGAGGAGGAACCGCAATCAACAATGAACTACACCTTCAAAATTTAAATCTAAGTGCATGACATGTAGGATAAACCAAGAGGGATAACTGTCAATAAGAATGTACATAAGAGCACAACAAGACATTATCCAAGAATAATAACATAGAAAAGGATATTTAATTAATAGCACGCTATGTTAAAACAACACATGACCTAAAATAGATGGTATTCTATTAGGATCACATGAGATGAGGTTTCGCAAAGAAAATATTATGATAGATGACATGAAAAACCACGCTATATGCTTTAATAATCATGCAATAAGGTCTTAACTATACGCAAGGCATTAAGAAGCATATAAAATCTACTTATGCATATAGACATATATGAATACAGTATATGTGCACAACTAAATCAACTGAAACAAGGTTAGGCAAAAAGATATACAATAAGGAATAAGCCTAGGTTTGTAGAACTTCTCTGATAAATCAAAAAGATATTGTTAATGTCATAGGGATTCTCCAGACATTACCCCAGTATTTGTCAATTGCGACAATGTCCTTGAGTGTCTGTGTCATGTCCTACATTGAAGATCAAGACAGACTACACAAGGAAGACCAAAGCTTCAACCACGATCATCTGAAGAAAGGTCGCATATTCAAAGGTATAATATACACTCACACACAATAGACATACCCTGATAGGGTTAATGTGTAAATAATATAAAATTAGGAGTTTAATTAAAATTTTAGTAAATGCTGTATTGTTTGACTTTTGACCGATTGTGATTGGTGGGTTGTACAATTAGGAAACTATGCTATAGCACACACAATCATAACTTCTAAAGTTAAACATGTGGTTAGGATCTTGTAGGAGATTCCAATCTCCAATCAATGGCTAAGATTTAAAAACCAACAATTAGTAAGTATTATCTACAAACAAAGTTAGTTATAAAGCTAGGATTCTAAAACTGGAATAGAAACAAAACCAACTTAGAAAGAGACCAATATTGGCTACAAAATTGATCTAAGGGTTAAGATTTAAAATAACTAATCAATGGCTGAGATTAAGAGTCTATAGTTACTAATACTTGAGTTCTTAAGTGCCTATATAAACACAAGGCCTTGGGAAGGTTGATTCATCACTTGAAGAAGAGAAAGTGGTGTAATTCTCTACACCAACCTTCAAATCAAGGTAAGTATTCAAGGATAACTTTGTTTATAATTTTAATAGGTGTTCAAGGTTACTTTCTTTGTGTATGAAGTATTTTAATGGTTTTTTACTAAGTTTTCTAAGTTAATGGTAGGATATGATAAGTGTGAATTTAATTATGTTCTATGAAGTTTATTTATTGGGTTTTGTGCGGAATTCAAAGTTATGGGAGTTACTTAACCAAGTTTTATGTTTAAAGTTGTAGAAGAGGCAAGATAAGCAAAACAGACCAAACCGCGAAGCTCGGCGACCTCCTCGGTGCGCCGAACCAACCCAAAAAGCCCTCGGCACCCTCTCGGCTCGCGAGAGCACACCAAGCCCCATATCATGAAAATCAAGCCCTTGATTTTGTCACCAAGATCACACTCGACGAGCCGACAGCACGCCGAGCGTCACAGAGAAGTTTTTAAGCCCATGTCACCGAGAACCCAACTCGGTGCACTGAGACCATTGTTAGCAAAACGTGAAATGTCAAAAAACACGGAACGGGAAAAATACGGGTTTAATTTTAAAAAACATAGTCAAAAAAGCGGTCATCAAATAAACGGAAACATAAAAAATACTTTTAATAAATAATTCGTGTTTAATACGTATCTTGTTCAAAAAAACGGGTTCAAAAAAACGTCAATATATATATATATAAGTATTAATAATTAAACAATAATTGTTTTTTTTTTGTGTTGGAACTTGTTATGAAACCCTTTAACACAAAAATAAAGTTATCGGCCAACGCGCATTTGTCATTGGAACTTCCAACGGACAACTTTTTTTTTTTGGTCAACTTTAAACAATGCCTTTTTTAAACGCGTTTTTTTTTCAAAAAAAAAACGTAAAAAACGCGTTTTAAACGTTATCTCAAAAAATACGCATTTTTTTGCTTACATACCGTTTTAAACGTTTAGGCAATTAAATGCGTTTTTTTCAAAAAAAACGATGTTTTGCTAACAATGACCGAGACCACGTCGATGCTTACATTCTGAAAAAAAAAAACCCCAAATCCCAAAAATCCCAAAGGTGGATTCGGTGACCTCCTTGGCTTGCCAAAAAGCTGCCGAAGGCACACCGAAACCCACTCCACCCCCCGGCTCACCGAAAATGAGCAATCTAGTCCCTTTGCTATGAAATTTTGTGTACTAACCTATTTTGATCTCATTAGAACAATTATGATATTACTTTTGCTCAAATATGTTTATTTCTTATGCTCACTTCATTATGGACCTATTGGCTATGTTTGATGAACATGTAATATTTTGCTATACTCCATATTGCTTGCTTATTCATTGTCCAGCATGTTAATTAGTCATATTGCACATTGTACATATGATTTGTATGCTTAGTTAATGAGCACATTCTCACTTGCACATCATTATGCTTCATGATCATGGATTTGGTCTAAAAGCTATACCCTTTGCATATGAATCCATACTTCTGGATTTCAAGGTTATTAAGAGATTATTATGATCTAAAAATCGTAATATGTGAGGGGACTTGTATTTTTTGGAGTTGAGGAGCTAGCTATCCCAATATACGTACTTTGGTCCTATGGACTATTAAGGAGTGATTCCTATTGTTTATTGATATGTATGATTCCTTGAGGATAGTTCACATTTGTGAAACCTTGGATTATTTTTCCTTGATCAAAAACAAGTAGGGGAATTGTGCCCTCTAGGTCGAAGCCCCTTAAAAGTATGATGCACACATGAAATATCTTATCTTTGAGAGTGGCCCTGTATGAGAGGGCTGATTCGAGAAGACATCTTGCTCAAGGAATGATCGGTATTGTGGGAACTTATATTATAAATATTCCTAACAGTTTGCATTGCATATTAGACTTGTTTGCTAGATCACACTTGGTGATTATATATGATAGGTGCACATTATGCATTCTTTAAATCTTGACCCCAGGCATATTCAGCATATACTACACTTGCATATTCACTCATATTATATCTCTCACATCACATCACACACATTACTTGTTCTATTGCATATTCAGCATATATCTCTTTATTTACTGTTTACTGTTTATATGGATTACCATTGAAGAGTGCATTGTCCCTACTTCAATTATAAACCTTGTTTGACTTGTTTGCTTATTGGCTAAGTGTAGCTTATGCTTTCAAGCAACTATATTTCAGGAACTTTAGAGGATGATGACTTGGACAATGGAGGCCAAACCATGGAACCATGTTTTGACGAGGGTACTGATTTTATCGAAGAAATTAATTAGAGCTTATATTAGGGATTTTACTAGATTTTGTTGGCTTGCATGCCAATGATTATTATTGGCCATTTTTAGGCTATATTTTATTTAGGAGTTTGATTGAGTATGAAACTAAAGGATTTTGTTTTATTTTCCGTTGCAGTGTTATGTTCTGAATTTTGGATGTAATAGTTATGTTTTTTACTTATTTCAGTATTAAATAATATCTCAGTTTTATTTTCACTATTTGACAATGTATTGACTACCACTCCCATGTAGAATGGGGTGAGAGTCTTATTTCAGACTTCTTACGAACTCTTTTGAGATCTCTTAAGTTTGGGATGTGACACTTTAGCGACTGAGCTCTATCATATAAGAGAGGAAAGGAAGAGGGAAAATGGGAAGGATAATATCATATCCCTTACATTATGTATACTAGTGGAAACCCCGTGCAATGCACGAGTGTTAAGAATTGAACCATAATCAATATTTATAATGTTACTAATGATAATCTATTTTTAAAACCCTTTACCATACTCGTTAATAGCATTCTAACATCTTTGGTTACATAGTATCAATTGTCATTATTTTGCTAATATTAGACTCATGTGATGTAAAGTCTAAAGTGCAAATATAAATGCCAAGATGAAGATAGTTCTTACAAAACTCATCATCTTTGTTCCATAGAATGGCTAAACATTTTGGGACTGAATATCAATTCAAAAATTAATATGAATGCAATAAAGCAATTCAAGAACAAAAATATGATATAACTCAAATCCAAAAATGAATTCAAGGAATGTAATGAAGAAGAAAAAAGGAGTGAAATCCAATGGGCATTGTATTAGATATAAATTGTTACCAATTGTCTAGGTACATAATAATTGTCAAACCATGTGAATTATCAGCTACAAACTTTTTGAGCTATAAATTCGTGTGAACTCGATAGGTTGTCAATAAGGTAGCCCACATGTTTGCAGCGGGTGTGAAAGGAACATCTCTTATCAATGCCAAAGCTTTATCCAAGAGGACTTCTCGATCTAACAATTCAATCCTACATGCATAGTGCATTGCTTGAGGCTTGATCTTGTGATCTCTACTCAATTGACTCAAAAATCTCCCACCCTCTATTTGATAAACCGGAATGACTACAAGCTGATAAAACAGTAAGAAAAGTGACATGGTTGGACTTGCCCTCATATACATACACAGAAATCTTCAGGACATGAATTGCTTAGTTCCTCAGCTACCCATCTTTCTTAACGAGCTTCTGATGAGATGGTTGGTGAGGAAGGCGCCCAAGAGAATACTCCAAAGAAAAGTGATACTTATGTAATACTGAATAAATGAACTTCACAGGCCCGCAACAACAAATTCTCATAAAAGATTATGAAAATGTAGTCAATAGCCTTGTAAAATGAAAAACGAAAATAAAAAAACCAATCTAATTATATCAAAATGTTCTCAAATACCTTCATGGTTGTACTCTGGCGTGCGTATATTAGTAGTATTCACCGTTCCATGCATCAAACTAAAAGTTATGAATAAAACTTCTGACTTATAAACAAAATTAAAATTGAAATCGACTTATATTAATTTTCATATGAGTTAACCAGTAGATTAATGAAGCTTAAAGCAATCAAAAAGGTCCTAACCATACTCCCCTAGTTTTCTCCAATTGATTACCTGTAATTTAATTGGTTTGGCAATACCCCAAGGCAAGTTGGTTGTTTTCTAGTTTTGATGGCCAACTTGCCATAATGTTGTATTCCGCTATTAGTTGCATTAGAATTAGCCTTGGAACTTTCAAAAAAATCTTTGAATATTGAGGAGCTATGGGTTGTATTCTTCTGTGAAATTCGAACTTTTCATGTCAGTGTATTTGCTTATCAAATCCAAACCTGATTGTGAAATTAAGAAATATTGGTGCAGATATTACATATATTGTACCAGATAACAATACAACCCCCAACATAAATATAAAGGATAATGTATATTGCTTTTATTGATCATGGGTGTGATTAAGATGGCTTACTCCAAAATTTTGCCTAATCGCCACCCAACAACTGGAATTTCTGCTTGGACATGCTCACTATCCTTTTCTCTTTCTTTTTATTTATTTATTTTTTTATTTTATCACTCATTGTTGCAAATGATTATAATGTTATTGGCTTTACCTATGGTTCGGTCATTCTATTAGGTTGATTACTTGGCTAGAAAGATAATTTACCATAAATATCTTCTCTAGTTGTTTAGTTGATTCTGTGATCCTTATTTGCATAGTTTTGGCTAAAAGTGGATGTAACAAACCATAGAACTTAATCGTCATTCTTTACTACTATGATACAGTTTTATTCTACCATTATTCACAATACATGATTAAATACAATAAAATGCTATATTAGAAAATTTTCTGCCTATACAACATTTAAGGTTTCAGTTCTGATCTTTCCATACTCTATGATTTTCATGATTGTACTATTAAAAAGCGTCATAAATGGCTACATATGTTTGAAATTACTAAAAAAAATCATGCTGAAAATGACATCCTATAAGCTGTTGAATGGGAATAGAGTAAAAAAATAATAAATAATAATAAATTCTAAAAAAAGGAAAAAGAAAATGAAAAAACTGGTATTCATGATATATTTAGCATCAGCAAGAATCAAAGAAAATTGCGAAGTGGCATCAATACATGCTTTGTAACATGCTCTTGATCATTGATTGTGCTTGTAGAAGGAGAAATTTTCAGATCAAAATATGCCACATGGCACGATCTCACAAGATGGACCCCTTAAAATAAGATTCTCTCAAATTTAATCTTTGATTAGTTCAAATGGGACCCACAAAGAATTATTGAATCAAATTCTCATTAAATATGAATTATTCTAAAATACAGGAAAATTCTAGATAATTCTCGAAAGAATTATCTAAAAGCTATCCAATCAAATTTTAGATAATTCTTAAATAAAGAATTATTTTACATTGGATAATCTTCTAATGTGGTTGCGAACAAGTAGAACTCTACCCTCCCACATGCAGATAAGCCCTAATTAAATTGGGAATTATCCCTAATTCAATGAGGATTCTCCCCTCAAAATCTATAAATAGGGGTAGTCCTCTCACATTCGGAGGGACCAGAGGATCAAGTATCAAAAAGGAGGATCAGAAGAAGCCCTGAAGCTCTACTACTCTGACACCTGATTTGATGTCCTGAAGACCTAAAGATCTGCAGACTTGAAGCCCCAAAACAGCATTCAAGCCTAAAGATTCAAGTTCTTCATTTTCTGAATACGCTCAAAAGCTCAGAGATCCAAATCAAGACGAAGCTTTTGGTTCACATCTTCTATAAGTCTACAAGCACGAAGATCAAGCGAAGGATCGGAAAATCATCAAATTCGAGGAAGAAAGATCAAGGAGGATAAGCTCTAAAGCCCAGCTGGTCTACTGTCTTGAAGATCTGAAGACTTGAAATCCTAAAGTTGCATTCATGCCTGAAGATAAACCCCTCCATCTCTGAATACGCTGAAAAGCCCAGAGATCCGCATCAAAGTTGAAGCCTTCACTCCACATCTCCTATAAGTCTACAAGCCGGGAGATCAAGCCAAAGACTTCTTCAAGTTATTCATTCTCTGAATACACTCAAAGGCACAGAGATCTACATTAAAGTTGAAGCCTTTAGTCCACATCTTCCATAAGTCTACAAGCCTGAAGATCAAGCGAAGACTTCGCATCAACTCAAGATTAAGCTATTGCAGCCCTTGGATTGAAGACACCCTGAAGTGAAGAATCAAAAAATCTTTTCTTTTGTATAAAGAAAATTCCTAGAGATTGTAATTTCTCCATATTAAATCAATAAAATTGATTTTGTTATGCATATCTGATCGTTGATTTTCAATAAACAAAATTTGTGTTTACAGTGCTTTACTTTGGGCCCCATTTTTTAAGATTGATTTCGATTAGTTTATAAAAACAACAATGCCAGTTACAAACCTCTTTTGTTGTGCCAAACATTTCAACAGCTTGCATTTCAACTCACCTGTAAGAAGGCAATATTTCCAAGTTTGTTGTCCTATTCTCTCCAAAACCAGGAACTCTTGCTAGTGAAGAGGACTTACCGAAGAAACACCTAGTGGTGACAATGCTGAAATTAGTGAGAAACTTTGTGCACAAATTAAGAGGCTACAAAAAGATCACATATTGTAATTTGTAAAAATAGCAAACATAAAAAGAAGAGAGAGAGAGAGAGAGAGAGAGAGAGAGAGAGAGAGAGAGAGAGAGTTTAAAGCATGAAAAGAAAGATGCCTCCATTCACCTTAATCCAAAAACCATTCACCTGAATCCAAAAACCCAGAACCCAAATAGTGAAATTTGAGAATAAAAGCATAGAAAAGGAAAAAAGAAAGGAAATATGCCGCCCATTCTCATGAATTCAAAAACCTCATGACCAAAATACTATGATATAAAAATGGTGAAGAGGACGATGATGAACGAAGAAGAGAGAATAATAAAGATGTAGATGGCATAAAAAACTTGAAACACAATAAGAAAGAATAGGGATTTTCCTTGTTGAATCCTTCTATAATGAAGAATATAGATGACAATTCTGTTGCGAAAAAAAAAATGAAGGAAATGAAGTACGCCCAATCACTTCAGCAACAAAAGGAAATTTACAAAGTAACTAATAGGCTTCCAAGAAAGGGTTGAAAAGAAAGAAAAAAAACGTTCAAGAACCAGCCTTGGAAACGCGAGAGGATGAATATTGATTGATATTCCAGTACCGAATTTCACCGTTACCCTCGCAAGAGCACAGAATACCATTCTTCTTAGGGTGGAAGTCCAGAGATATCACATGTGTATTGTGGCCGGTATATACCTATAATGAATAGCTCGACTGCAATTAAAAAAAATACGTAAGTTACAATCAATATATTCTTATAAAAACTATTAAACATTTTGCTGAATATAAATGAAGTCATATATTAGAAACACTCACTTGGACTGTTATTGATAGCCTGTAAAAATCATTACAGTGTTGTGAATTTTTAAGCCTTCAAATAAAATAGGTTATTTGTTTGTCTAAACCTTCAAATAAACAACAATTCCTCTTCCAAACTATACTCTTACAAATATCAAGACCACATATTGATGGGCTCTTTGATTAATTTCTCTAAGCCCAATCCTATTTGTATAGTCTAAACTACGAATGAGTCATTACACTATCTTAACAAAACCTTGGTTCCATTCCATGATCCGTATAGCTTAATTAGCAGTGCGTTTTGCATCATAAGAGATGCTTAAAATCCTTAAACTAGCATTGTTTTACTCAAGGTCACCAAAATTGAAGTGGAGAAGAGAACAAACTGATCACATCCACAGGCGTCACAAACTCGACGCACAGCATATGCCTATCAAAGGTTGGTCCTTCATGCATCACATATGTATGCCAGGTGTTGTACACTACCTACTCTTCTAGTCATGAGTCTTGACCACCCAACCAACCATTGGACTATTTAGCAACATCCATTCACTTTGTGCTAAGTGGCCATGACCACGCCCCACCCCCAAAACAAAAACCCTATCTGCAATTGTTCTGCAAGTCTTTCATATTTGTATACTAATTTCTTAACGCAACAACCGAACATAAACTACTAACTACAACCATCTTATAACACCACCAAGCTAATCACCAAACCTATATACCTTTATTTAAGAACAAAAAAAAAGCGAAAAGATATAATAAATTAAATTAGGAAAAAATCAAACAGAGGTTTTGAAATACATCGGTTGCAACCTTATTGGTTTCTAGGTTGAACATCCCAGAAATAAGAGCTGGAGAAGCAACAACTCCCGCCACGGTATGATATGGGGGAAATTCCCCATCTCTGGTACCCGGACTTCTCTTCCTTCAACTCCGCTAACTAGCCATACCATTCCAATCCCTTCTGGATAAATCCCTAACTTTTGTTGTCGAGGTGGTGGTTGTTAGGATGCAACTCAGTTCGGTTAAAACCGAAACCGAACCGACCCGACTTGGGTTGGGTTTGGGTTGGGTTTACTTAATTTCGGTTCTATTTTGGTTCTGGAAATACAGAACCGAATCTATTCGGTTCGGTTTTGGGTTTATATCCCAGTTAAATCGTACCGAACTGAAACCTAACTTTTACTACACTTTTCTAAATCGAACCGAACCGAAACCTAACTTTTACTACACTTTTCTAAATCGAACCGAACCGAACCGAAACATATTAATACACTCTTATAAATCGAACCGAACCGAACCGAAAACTAACATATATAAATAAGTGTGTAAAATATGTAAGGGGGAAGAATCGAACCATTGACCTAATCTAAAGGAATACAAGCCCCTGACCATCAGACCAAACACTTGTTCATGAAATAAACTGGTATATATATATATATATATTATATTCTTTTTGGTGCAATTTGGTGCAACTTGTAGAGTCCCACATCGGTTGGGGATGAAAAATTCCCCCAACCGATGCATTATAAGTAGAACTTTTACTTTTACATTCTTGAAGAAGCAAAAACCTGTTTGGTTTTCCAATTTGTCTAACTTTGTTATGACCTAAGAAAGTAAATCGGACCGATTTATTATTGGTCTAATTTTTTGAAATTAATTTTTATTATTATACCGTATTGGTCTAATTACGAAAATCCCGTACTTTAGAGGATTAAATACGAAAAAGTATATTGAGCAAAACTTTTTGCAACCAAAGTATACCTATACACAAATAATCTCAATATGGTCCTTTGTCATATCTCTGTCATATGACAGAGGACGTGTAAAATCTGTCCCCATACATTGCTTTTTCAAAAAAAAAAAAAAAAATACCTAAACTACCCTTACCCCTTAACTCTCTCTTTCTCTCTCCTTGCACACTGACTGTGTATCCTTGCACACCAAGTGTGCATCCTTCCCATTTTTTCAATAAAAATAAAGATAACCGTAATTACCGTTATCCCATTCTCTCTCTCTCTCTCTCTCTCTCTCTCTCTCTTTCTCTCTCCTTGCACACTGGGGTGTGCATCCTTGTACACATTAGACTGTGCATCCTGCACACTAGGGTGTGCATCCTTGTGCACACTGGACTGTGCATCCTTGCACACTGGGGTTCCACACTGGGGTGTGCGTCCTTGTGCACATTGGACTGTGCATCCTAGCACACTGGGGTGTGTATCCTTGCACACTGGGGTGTGCATCATTGCACACATTGGACTGTGCATCCTTGCACACTGGGGTTTGCATCCTTGTGCACACTGGACTGTGTATCCTTGCACACTGGAGTGTGCATCCTTGTGCACACTGGGGTGTGCATCCTTCCACACTAGGGTGTGCATCCTTGTGCACACTGGGGTGTGCATCCTTGCACACTGGACTGTGCATCCTAGCACAATAGAGTGTGTATCCTTGCACACTGGGGTGTGCATCCTTGCACACATTGGACTGTGCATCCTTGCACACATTGGACTGTGCATCCTTGCACACTGGAGTGTGCATCCTTGCACACATTGGACTGTGCAT
>JAUPMG010279119.1:0-18588 GCA_031762675.1 Pachysandra terminalis | reverse complement strand
GGAGAAGAAGAACGATAAGGAGAAGGATAAGAAAAAGAATATTAGCCCAACCAAACAAATACTCTCTCTCTCTCTTCTATTTTCTTTTTATTTGTTCTTTTTTGAAGTTAGGATAGTAATTTAGTGGTTTCTATTTGTATTTTCTTTCGCTTTTTTTGATCCTTATTTAGTTTTCATCGTCTTTTTTTATCTGTATCCAGCGTATCGAGCGTATCGAGATTGTATCGACACTGTATCGACCGTATCGATACTGTATCGACCGATACGCTGCTTTTTTTGGTGTTTCGTATTTTACATGCATGTATCGTGCCGACCCACTCAATACACGATACGTATCCCCGATACGGGCGATACGATACGATATTTTGAACCATGCAATAGAGCTGGCAATTTTCGACCCAACCCGCCAACCCACCAGAACCCAACCCGATTAAACGAGTTAGGGTTGACCCGTTTATTAGTTGGGTCCCCCCCCCCCCCCTTTTTTTTAAATGGCGTCTTATATACCCCAACTAAGATATGATAATAGTATTATATATCAAAGGGATATAAGGCAAGAGTTAAGAGAGAGTTTAAATACAAGGTTTTCTTGTCTATTCGTTTCCTCTCTATGACTTTACCTTCAAGCTTTCAACTTTCAAGTCTTCACTCTCCACATCTCACATATCAAGTTTTCAACTTTTTAATTGTTATTGCAGGTGTAAACACATGTTTATAGCTCCTTGGTATGCGATATTACCTATTGGCAATTTGTCATTTTGGCATATCGTCTAGACTACTATTACTTATTGGAATTATTCTAAATTTTTTTATTCATAAGTATTTTACTAGTTTTACATTTAATATGTTAAAAATATGTTTAATAGATTTTTTTACAATATTATTAAAAACATAATGTTAAATGGGTGATGTTGATGATTGATAATTTTATTAATTTAAAATTAAAATTAAATCAAATTAATTAATAAATTAAAATTAAGTGGGTTGACGTGTTGAACCCGTTTATTGGCGGGTTGGGTTCCATGATTTCCCAACCCGTTTGTAAACCGGTGGAACCCAACCTAACCCGTTAAAACCGTAATCCGTTTATGACCCGCCCGAACCCATTGCCACCTCTACGTCACACCAACACGAGGAGGCCGTTGGGTGCTATGGTTTGTATGACCCTGGTGTGGCGATGGAGGATGCTATGATGTACAAAAACTAGGGGTGCAACTTGGGTTGGTTAAAACCGAACCCGAACCGACTTCGGTTCGGTTTGGGTTGGGTTTTTATAAATTTGGTTCAGTTTTGGTTCTGGAAATTCAAAACCGAATCAATTCGGTTCGGTTTTGGGTTTGTACTCAGGTTAAACCGAACTGAACCGAAACCCGACATTTGTATATGTTCTTTTAAACGAACAGAACCGAACTGAAACCCGAACCGAAACCTAACATTTTGCTATACTTTTCTAAACCGAATCGAACCTAAACCTAACATTTTAATACACTCTTATAAACCGAACCGAACCGAACTGAAACCCAACATATATAATATAAGTGTGAAAAATATGTAAGGGGAAGAATCGAACCATTGACCTAATCTAAGGGTATACAAGCCCCTCACCATCAGACCAATCACTTGTTGATGAATTACATTGATATATATATATATATATAAATTCGGTTCGGTTCATCATTAATTTATATTAAACCGAACTAACCCGAACCAAACCGAACCGAAAAAGTAATTTCGGTTCGGTTCGGTTCGGGTTTAGGGTTTCTCAAACTAATTCGGTTTGGTTTCGGGTTGGCATTTTCGGGTTCCAATTCGGTTCGCTTCGGTTTCGGGTTAATATGTATAAACCCTGGTTTCGTTTTGGGTTGAGGTCAACCCAAACCAAACCGAACCGAGTTGCACCCCTAACAAAGACGAAGATGTTGGCCTGTCGGACAATGGTGTATCTGTGGTGTTGTCAGAGACTTTAATGGAAAAGGTTAAAGCAGGTGATAATATGCGTCTGTGGCAAGGTATGTCTGCTGCACCGTTCAATTTAAAACTCAATATCTACTCTTCTACTTGGTTGAACCGATGGGATTCGGGATTTGACGGTGTAATGGGGAAGGGTGTCAAGTGTGCTATGCTATCAACAATTCTGTGGACTTAGGGTTGGTGGTTGTTGTGGGGAATGGAGCTCTCGAATCTGAAGAGGTTGGGGGTGGGTAAGGAGCTGTGGGATGTCGGGGGTGGACTCAAATGATGTGGTGGTTGGGGCAGAACTACTGGGGGTCGTGTTTCCTGGTGAGGTGGTGACTCGTGGAGGGGTGGAGGCAGGTGATACTTCAGATTGGGCTACCCCTAGTTCTAGAAGAAAGGGGAATAAGGGGAGAGGCTGTATGGGTATACGAAATGATCAAGATCAGAAGTCAACTCCTTCTCAAATGTCTAAGTGGGTTCTGGAGAAGATTATGGATTTCAAATCGTTGGTGGGGTTCTTTTGTGAAGGGTTTGAGGAGGAGACTTTGGCCCTTTTTGTGGCCATTGAACAGCAAAGGAAGGCAGACTGTGATTCCAATAAGAAAGTGGCTAAGGAGCTTTTGAAACTGAAGTGGGAGATAAATGATGTTACCTCTTCAATTAGCCTCAGAAGTGGCTTGAAAAGGAAGGGGGAAGGGTTTAAAGCTGTGCAATCATGAAGCTAAAATTACTATCTTGGAATGTCAGAGAACTTCATGCGCAGGACAAAAGGATTGTGAATAAAAGGCTTGTAAGATTATTGCGGAGGGGTGGAGGCAGGTGATACTTCGGATTGGGCTACCCCTGGTTCTAGAAGAAAGGGGAAGAGGGGGAGAGGCCGTAGGGGATACGAAATGACCAAGATCAGAAGTCAACTCCTCAAAGGTCTGAGTGGGTTCTGGAGAAGATTTATGGATTTCAAATCGTTGGCGGGGTTCTTCTATGAAGGGTTTAAGGAGGAGACTTTGGCCCTTTTTGTTGCCATTGAACAGCAAAGGAAGGTAAACTGTGATTCCAATAAGAAAGTGGCTAAGGAGCTTTTGAAACTGAAGTGAGAGATAAATGATGTAACCTCTTCAATTAGCTTCAGAAGTGGCTTGAAAAGGAAGGGGAAAAGGTTTAAAGCTATGCAATCATGAAGCTAAAATTACTATCTTGGAATGTCAGAGGGCTTCATGCGCAGGAAAAAAGGATTGTGATTAAAAGGCGTGTAAGATTATGGCAGCTTGATGTTGTGTTTTTATAGGAGACAAAATTGGGAAAGCTAGAAGAGAAGTTGCTCAAAGAGGTGTGGGATGAAGGTGGGATTGGGTGAAATTCAAATCAGGTATCAGGTGCTTCGGGAGGCCTGGCTATTGGTTGGAGAACAAAAGTTTTTGATTTGATCTGGGTTCATGAAGGTCTGTTTTTGTTATCAGGGGTGTTTAGGTCAAGGGAGAATAATGAGATGTGGCTTCTTTCAAATGCTTATGGCCCAAAGGAAGGTCCTTTGTCCCTGAAAATGTGGGAGGAGCTTAACATGAACAGAAATATGTGGAGGAATCCATGGCGTGTTGGGCGTGACTTTAATGCGGTGAGATTTGGTGCGTAGGAAGGGGTATAGCAGAGGCTCAAAATCGATGAGGAGTTTTTCTGTTTTCTTTAATAAAATGAGTTTGCGGAGTGAATTTAAGAGGGGGGGCGGTATTTTTCTTGGTGTAATAGTACTTCATTGTCCAAACTTGATAGATTCCTATTTTCTTTGGGCTGGATGGACAGTTTTTATTCGAACCAAGCTTCGGTTCTTCCTAGAATGATATCTGATCATTCCCTGATTTTGTTGTAATGCTCTCTACCTCTTGGTCAAATTCTGCTCGGTTTAGATTAAAAAAATGTGGTTGGAAGATCAGAGGCTTGTTCCTTTGCAGAGAAGTGGTGGAGCAGTTTCAGTGTTGTGGCGTCTCTGATTCAGATTTTCAGTCGGAAACTTATAGCTCTAAAACCTGAAATTAAGAAGTGGAATAAGGAGGTTCTTGGGAGAGTTAATGTAAAGTTAGAAGTTCTTCAGGAAGTTATCAACGGGTGGAATGTGAAGGAAGAGAGTGGGGATTTATCAAATCAGGAATGGAGTGAAAGGGAGAGCCTCAAAATCGATCTGAAAAAAATTGCAAGGTTAGAAGAGATTAGTTGGCGCCAAAAGTCTGGCCCTTTGGCTTAAGAGTGGGGATAGAAACACAATGTTTTCCCAATAAATTGCTTGTGCGTGCTTGTAATAGGAGAAATCATATTAGTAAGCTTGAGGTGAAGAATCTTTATTATAAGGTTTCCTAGGGGTGGCAGCCATTGCGTTAAACCTAGAAGATTGGGTGAAGGATCACTTAATAATTGGTAATAGGGGGAGGGAGTGGAATCTTAAGCCAAGAAGGAATATCTATGATTGGGAAGTGGGAGAGGTGGCAAACCTGATGAAGGTAGCCAACAAGAGTAAGGTAAGAGAAGGCGAAGACGCTAGAGAGTGGAAATGGGGAGAGTAAGGTGCTTTTTCGGTGAAATCCATGTACATAGCTATGTCCGAGGAAGGGACGAAGGCCCTTGGAGGTTAATTGGGTTCGCTGGAATCCCTTCTAAGGTTTCTTTCTTTTTATGGTCAGCAGTTCTTAATGGAATCCTAATGTGTGATAACCTTAAGAGGAGAGGGTGGTCAATGGTGTCTAGGTGCTGCCTTTGTAAAAAGGAGGAGACTGTTTCACATCTGCTACATCACTGCGAGGTGACTAGGAAGATGTGGAACTCTATCATTAAAAGATTCAGTTTAGATTGGGTTACGCACAATCAATTTAAGGAAGCATTAACTAGCTGGAGCTGGAGGAAAAAAAAGGAGGGGTAGGAGAAGAAGCTGCATTTTGTGGAACTTATGTCCAGCAGCAATTTCTTGGATTGTAACTGATCAAAAAAAAAAAAAAAGAAGAAGCAATTTCTTGGATTGTGTGGTGTGAGAGAAATCAGAGAATATTTGAAGGGCTGGAAAGGGATGATCAAAATCTGATTGACAATACCATCTCACTACTCTTTTTTGGACATCTATATATACAGAATTTGGGGGGATTTATCATTCTGAATTCGACTATAAATGGGGAATGAAATGGGATACTCAGATATAGGGCCTAGTTCTTGTGTTTTGGGGTTGATTGTTTGTATAGATACACACACAATGTACAGATATTAGACTTAAAGCATTTTAATATAGTTACATTTACCAAGTAGGAAAAAAGCTTGAGGTGGAGGGGAGGCTAATTGATGATGAGAAAGGAATCAAAGATGAAGTGAACTACTATGCTACGCTGTTCTTTGAACCAGCTCTTTGTCGGCCTAATGAGGACGGGTTATCCTTCTCTATGTTATCGGAGGAGAGTGATTTGTTGGAAAGGGGGATTACGGAGGAGGAAATTAAGGGCGTGGTGGACTGTTTTGAGGGGGACAAAGCACCGGGTGTTGATGGATTCACAATGGCATTTTATAAGAGGTGTTCGCATATTCTAAGAGCAGATCTGATTGTGGCTGTTGATGAGTTTTGGAAATATGGCTATCTTGGAAAAGGCGCGATTGCTACATTTATTTCTTTGATTCCTAAAAAGGAGGGGGCCACTCTCCTAAAGGAGTTTCGGCCTATTAGTTTGATCTGCAGTTTCTACAAGATTGTCTCTAAAATCTTGGCTATTAGGCTGAAGGGTCTGCTATCAAAAGTAATTTCTAAATCACAGTCGGCGTTTGTGATGGGTAGACAAATTCTTGATGTCATTTTGATAGCCAATGAATGCTTGGACTCAAAACAAAAACAAGGGGGTGAGGGGTTGTTGTGTACACTAGATATGGAGAAAGCGTACGACTGTGTGAATTGGGACTTCCTATTGTATGTTGAATGGGCTTTGGGATGAAGTGGAGGGGGTGGATTGAAGCTTGCATTTTTTCAGCCTTTTGGTGAATGGGGGGTGGCTTCAGATTTTATCACCCCGTCAAGAGGATTGGGGCAGGGGACCCTTTATCTCCATATTTATTCATTTTGGTGGCTGAATTCTTAAGCTTAATGGTGGAGAGAGGTGTAGTTAGTAACCTTATCGATGGGTTTGGGGTGGGGCGTGACGGTTTGAAGGTCACTCACTTGCAGCTTGCGGATGATGTTCTTTTTTTTTTTTTTTTGTGGGGCTTTCCCAGATCAGGTTTTTTGGTTACGGTGCATGCTTCTTTGTTTCGAGGCAGTGTCGGGGTTAAAGGTTAATCTAAATAAAAGTGTGATATTTGGGGTGGTGAACTTTGGGAATCTGTGTAGCATATTGGGTAGTAATCCGGGTTCATGGCCGACAACTTATCTAGCCATCCCTCTTAGGTCTTCCTACAAGAATAAGAAAGTTTGGGTTCCTTCAATTGAACGGATGGAGAAGCTGTTGGAAGCATGGAAAATGGGACTAATCTTTCAAAGGGGGTAGAATTACTCTTATTAAGATCACCCCGGCAAATCTGCCTACATACTTCTTGTCTGTACTTAGAATTCCAATATCAGTGGCAAATAGATTGGAAGATTCGAAGGAAGTTCCTATAGGGAGATGGAGTTGGAGGTCACAAATTCCACTTGGTGGAGTGGGATGTGGTGTGTAAACCTAAGAAGGATGAGGGTTTGGGGATTAAATCTATTCCAAGTAAAAGTGTGATGTTTGGGGTGGGTGGGGTGAACTTTGGGAATCTGTGTAGCATATTGGGTAGTAATCCGGGTTCATGGCCGACAACTTATCTAGGTATCCCTCTTGGGTCTTCCTACAAGAATAAGAAAGTTTGGGTTCCTTTAATTGAACGGATGGAGAAGCGGTTGGAAGGATGGAAAGTGGGACTTATCTTTCAAAGGGGGTAGAATTACTCTTATTAAGATCACCCTGCAAATCTGCCTACATACTTCTTGTCTGTACTTAGAATTCCAATATCAGTGGCAAATAGATTGGAATAGATTCGAAGGAAGTTTCTATGGGGAGATGGAGTTTGAGGTCGCAAATTCCACCTGGTGGAGTGTGATGTGGTGTGTAAACCTAAGAAGGATGGGGGTTTGGGGATTAAATCTCTTGTGCCTTTTAATAGGGCTCTCTTGGGAAAATGGCTTTGGAGGTTTGGGTGGAAAGGATAGTTGGTGGAGGATGGCGATTGCAGATAAATATGGAAGCTCGGTTGGTGATTGGGAAATTGCTACTTTGAGGGGTTCGCATGGGGTGGGTCTTTGGAAGGCGATAATGGGGGAGTTAGGAAGATTCAAGGAAGGGGTGTCTTTTGGTGTGGCTGTAGGCAATAGAGTTCAGTTCTGGGAGGACAAGATTGGGGAGAGGTCTTTGATGAATAGCCATCCAGATGTTTATAAATTAGTGATTGATAAGAATGTTTTGGTGAAAGATGTGTTGGTGAGGAATGGTGGGGTGGTGAATTGGTGTATTCGGCCTAGAAGACCTTTCCTTGATTGGGAAATGGAGTCTATTCTATCGCTTGTCGTGTGTCTTAATGAGTGGAGACCTAGAGCAGGAGGGGGGGGGGTTGCTTTAGAAGTTGGAAGTTCGAGAAATCAGGGAATTTCATCGTAAAATCTTTATATAACTATCTGTGCCTGTCGGGTGCTAGTTTTGGGTTGGATAAGTGGATATGGAGTCCTCTAATTCCCTTAAAAGTTGGCTTCTTTGTGTGGTTGGCTGTTCTTAACAAAGCCCTCACCGTGGATCATTTGACAAGTAGGGGGTGGGTGCTTGTAAACAGATGTGCGAAGTGCAAAAAGGAATTGGAATCAGTGGACCACCTGCTAATCCATTGTCCGGTAGCTAGGTAAGTGCGGGAATGGTTTGTTTAGTTTTTTGGTGTTCCTTGGGTCAATCCAGGGAGTTTCTGTTCTATGTTGGAGGTGTGGTTCTCGTCTGGGAGGTGCAAAGACAAAAAAGGCATTGGGTGGTCTCCATGTCCTGCGGCAAAAGCTTGGGTACTGTGGAAGGAGAGGAATGCTCGGATCTTTGAAGAAGTTGAAAGTGATGTCATGACGATTATCAGGAAATCTAAGCAGATTATTCATTTTTGGGCCTCAGGTTCTTCTCTGTGTAAAGATATTTTGCCTGAACAGTTCTGGGTCTAAGTCTTGAGCCTAGGTGTTGCACTGGGTGTTTCCTGTGCTTGCTGTAGTTGGGTTCAGGGTTGGGTTGAATCCTTTTATCTTGTCTTTTTTCCTTGTTCTGTTTTTCCTTTTCCCTTTGTTTTGGCTTACCTTTGTGGTATACAGTTTGTGTACTGTTGGGCGTGTTTTCTGTCTTTTTTGAATATATACTAGTATCTTTATTGATCAAAAAAAAAAAAAAAATCTTATTATTAAGTATATGTTAAAGCTACGTTCTTGTGGTAAGGTTTTCCTACCATGGTCTCAATACCATTTCCAGTATCACTCTTGGCTGAAATGCCTTTTATGTGCTTAATGAAGTAAATCACTCGGTGTGATTGGATTGTGATTTGTTTCATTCTCACTTTCAATGAAAGTTTCTATTTCATATGGTTAGCTCATAAATCATCATTTAGCTTATATGATAATCACTCCTGCTCCTGTATCATATCACGGCGCTTGCTCATGCTAACCATCACTTTGTGTTAACACTCTTGCTGTTTTTTCCTACAGCTATTTATCATGAAGTCTACTATAATCTTGGGGTTTACTTTAATTAGATGTGTGTGTCTTGTTTTCAACAGAGGCAGTTAGAAGCAGTTGGAGTATTGAAAGTTGAGGATACCTCATTGAGGATGAAGAGAAATACGGACACCAAGCCATCATCTCTCATCACAATCACCAAAAATCTCACTCAATTCTCAACCCATTGAAAGCAATGCTGGAAAGAATTCAACAGAGAGAAAGATCTCCATCTCTGCTGCAAATTCCTTAAGAGTTTGCAAACTTAGATAGCTAGATCATTCCAAGGTAACCATTTTTTTTCCGGTGATTTGTATCATACCATCAAGTTATTCCAGAGTCAATTGTCCTAGTTTCTTCCGATAGCTTCTTCAGCAGTCATTTGATTCTTTCCTCTCTTTTTTTGGTTGGTTTATTGAGGAGAGATCCTTTGTCATTTGAACCAAGTACTTGAGTTGGTGACTGTTTGAGATTTGAGAATTGGGTTTCATTTAAAATATGCAGTTTTTTGGTCTCTTTAATGCAAAGTCTTCAATTTGCAGGTATCTTTTTTTTTTCGTATTAATTTTGGCATACTTGTTTCAATCAATAAATTTACACATCTGGGTATGCAAAAGATCTTCCTATGAAGCTTTTATGCCACAGGGTTAAGTCTCGGGATCTTGGATCGGATCGGTCTCTGCTGATCCCGATCAGGATCGGCGATACCGGTCAATCCAGATCCAATCCAACAGTTGGATCGTCCATAAAAAAAAAAAAAATGGATTGGCCAGACTGGTCTGGTCGTTGGACCGGCGATACAAGTTGCCAGAGTGGCTGTACTGGTCGGTATCGGACCGGTCCAATCTTGGATTGTTGGTTTTACAAATTAAAAAAAAAAAAAATTTGGATCGGTTGGAACGGTTAGTATCGGCCGATTGGTATTGGTTGGACCGGTCCAATCCATAGCCACTTGATACAATAGTTGTATCGTGGCTTGGGATTGGACCGGTCATTGCTGATCCCGGTACGAACCGGCCGATTTGGATCGGATCGGTCCGATCCTTGAAACCATGATATGGCATGAAATAACCAGGCCTAAATCCGATCAGGTTGTGTCTCTTAACTGATCCTGATATTCAGAACCCCATCCCAAGTCCCAAGTTGTTAAGTTATTCAGATCAATGGCTCTTTCTATATGGCTGACTTGAGCATTCGAATTCCTTTCCTTTTACGACTTAGGTCTCTTATGACTGTCATTTTGGGAATGCATTCCACAACTTAGAATGGAGTCGGGATCGTCTGGCCTCCACCGATGCACGCACCGTGGACATGATTGGTGCATTTTCGTTTTAAAAAACATTTTAATCTTTAAAATTTAAAAATGTTGAATTTTTTAAAGGTAATACAACAATCACGTCCCTGGTGCACACATCGGTGGACAATTCTTGTTGATCAGTAAAATGAGTTCTCCCAAAATGAAAATGGGAGAATATCCTTCACCACAAAATCATCTCCAACCTTGATTTTAGATTTCAGGAATGAGTTTTGAATTTTTGCAGTGTAAATAAATTGGCTAGTTGCAAACTTGTAAATATATTATTTCTAAATAGATTATTTTGGAGTGTTATTATCACATTTAAAAGGGTATAAGTGTGCAAATCTTGTTTGTGGCCATGAGATTATATATATATATATATATAAATTATAATTATTTAGAAATATTAGAAAATTTAGTCAATACTCATTTTATGTTGATCCCCAAAATCGGTTAACAAAAGAGATTAATGAAATAACCCTAGGTGACAGGTGTCATTACCTGAGTAGTTAACCAATGAGGGAATATGGGTTCGAATACCTGTCTCATAATGGCCTAAACCTTCATAGCCGTTCCAATACGAGGTTTCCGTACCTTTCAAAGTCAAGTCACAAAACAGATCAAAAGAAAGGAATCGAAGATCCCAAAGAATGAGTTCAGAGAGAACACAAAAGCAGAGAAACTTCCAAGTCAGAGGTTTCAGATCTGTCAGTCAATCCTAGATTGCACTAAAAGTTGATCCTTTGTCCAATGAGAATGAGGGCTTTTATAGCCAAAATTCTTGGACAAGGTCTAAGTGACAAGTGTCGGTCATCGAGCGCTAGGCACGGTAAGATGATTCCACGTGTCCTTGCCCATGCCTTGACTGTCACTTATCACTTTATACAAGTGTGCAAGCAACCTCTGCCTTGTGCTCAGTCCCTTGATGTGACATCGCCCATGTGGGTCTGACTAATTGCCAACAACTGTTATGGGTCTGACGTGACGTCTCTTTGAGCCACAATTCCTTTAGGTATCTCGATTTCCCCCCTTTTTTGTCTTATTATGCAAATGATTTAAGAAGCTCGGGATGTTGTTCCTGAGTAAGATCCTCTAAGGATAACTTCTTGGATAGGAATGATTGCAACTCGATTACGAGCGTAGTGCTTCAAAACATCAAGTTTAAGTCATAACTCGATGTTGTAGCATAACTTGGCATGCAATCTTAGGCGTTCTTATACCTGATGTATGACTATCCCGAGACAGCCCTTTTCTCTTAAATCTTGGGATGTAAAAAGAAGTCTTATGTTGCTCAGTGACTAAAGCAATATCATTTGTTTCTCGGGTACCCTTCAGTATGTGAGGGTTTTGATAATAATATAATATGAACCTCGGCAATGAAATTAGGTCGGGATCATAATCCTAATGATGAATTGCCCATCTCGGGGTGGGTTAGGCTGCAATAATCCTGTGTGGAATCATGTAGTTGTTGCGCGGGACTGATGACATTATGAGATCACGGAGTCTTTTGGTGAGATTGTTATCAGATTGTTGATCAGATCATAAAGTCTGTTTTGGTATGATCGAGTTGTCTCTAATCGATCTCGAGTTTAGATCATAAAGTCCATTCTCGGATCCAAAATAGGATCAAAATCGTCTCTATCCGATATTGAAGATCAGATATTTTAGTCCGTCCTGATAGGATCAAGTTGTCTCTAACTGATCTCGAGATTAGATCATAAAGTCTATTCTCGGATTCGGGATAGGATAAAAAATTGTCTCTATCTGATGTTTGAGGACCAGATGTTTTAGTCTGTTCTCGGAACTATGTGTGGGGCAGAAATGAAATTTGACATGCAAATGCCAGATGGCTTCGCCTTATTGGTTCGATTTGAAATTTCAAATTTGAGGGGTCATCATTAGCCCCCTGCACTTAGAACGTGTTGATGGGACACGTTGTAAGGGCAATCTTGACAAGGCATTAAATGCATTGGGTAGCCGTATCGTCACTGAATCATTGATTAGCTATCATACGATCTCTTTTCAGAATATGACATACGTCGTATTAAATGCTAGGGCTGACGTGTCATTCTGAGATTGAGTGTCGTTTGAACTACTTGACAGTCTTGAAACCACTCTCGGGAAATTCTAGGCGGATTCATGATTGCATAGAGTTTATAAAAAAGGGAGAGCAGCACATCAAGTTTTACCTTTGCTACTCTATCTTCTTCTTCTCTTTCCTTTATGCAACCAGAATTCCCGTTGTGCTGTTTGTGCTAGCATTTCTTCAAAGTATTCCCTTCTCTTCCTCTTTGTTTCGAACAATGGTGTCCTCAAAATCACAAGGAAAGGCCGGGAAGACTGTGAATAGGGCACGAAGCCCTTCTCCTCTGCGACTCTCCTCCAACTTCTGGACCCAAGTTAACCATTGGATTCCTCCAATCTAGATCAAGGAAGGAGAGATTCAGACCCCTTACCCCGACTTCGATGAAGCTTTGGGAGGGAGGAAACGTTATCGGACGACTCCCTACTTCAGAGTATTCCGGGGTGCTATCCCGTTTCTAGGGTGAGCTTCAAATCCCATCTAGGGCTTCCTTCTGACTAGGCAACTTGGTGCCGGTCCGTGCTTTCTAATCCTGTTTATCAGGAGAAGTTGAAGAAATCCGGTATCTACAATGCCATCCTGGTATCTCTTCTAGAGATCTCCCGAGATAACGATGGCCTTCTGGAATTGGTGATGAGGGGAATCCTCAATCCCATACATTCATGACAGCGTTCGGGGAGATTACCCCGACACTTGAAGATGTGGAGGTTCTCTGCTGTTTGCCATTGCTTTGTTCTCTGAGCCCGACATCAATTAAGTTGTCCCGAGAGGAGAAGAAGATTGAAGGTCTTCTCCATGATGGCATGCAGGCGTCTTCAAAGCCTCCTGTTATCAAGAAGAAAGGCAAGCAGAGTGAGACCAAGGCTTCTCGGACGACAATGTCAGGCTGGATTCGCTTCTTCTGGAGGGAAGAGGATCTGATTCGTGGTTCCAACGTAATGGAGATAATTGAGGGCGAGGGTCGAGATAGCCCTGCCATACTTGAGGCTTTCATCAGCCTGTGGCTATCTGATTTTGTCTTGGAGGGTTAACCAATGACAAGGTAAATGAGCAAATATTCCCCTGGTTATCAAGTTGGCTCAGGGGATATCGGATCCCCTCGCTCCTCTCTTCTTGGGGAATTTATACAAGAGTCTTGATCTCCTGGCCTCTGACCAAGCTTGTTCTCGAGGTCAGAGATTGATCGAGACCCTAGTGGACGCCAGGTTCCTTCCGATGTTCCCTTGGGAACGGTACCCAGCCTACGCCCCAGTCAAGATTTTTAAAGGTTCGAAGGTGGATTCTGTTGGTGGGCCGCACCCTCAAGAAGCATTCTGGTCTGGAGAGGCTCTGTTAGCCAAGTGCAATCTGGAGTTCATTTTGGATATCGAGGATCAATTCATGTTCTGACCTTACACTCGGGTTATTGGAGGGATCGACCAGCCTTTCGGGACTAATCTCGAGGGTCAAACATTTGAGGTGCCTACCTGGTCGAGACTATCTCCTGAATGCCGGACATACTTGGTGATCCTTCACCAAAACTATGTTCTCAGGAGGGTTGAGGAGAATATTCTCAACAGCATGAGTTACAACCTTGACTGAATAATCCGTCAATTTGGCTTCGATCAAAGGGCATCGAGAGCGTCTTTGAAGAAGGGAGCGGACCCAAAGATCACAGCTAGAAGCTTTCTCTTGGAGAGAGGATCCAAGTATATCGATTCTTAGGGAGCTGTAACAGAGGTCCCTAAAACCAGGAGGAGAAGGCATCAAGTAAATGGCTGATTTACTGGCAAGAGGTCCTTGAAGAAGTCTTCCGCTTCAAGGAATCGGAGGTCGAGCAGTCACAACTCGAGATCACCCACCGGGATAATCGCTTGAAGCAAGTGGGCCGTCGTTCGAAAGGTGTCTCAAGGCCGAACCCTCAACCTCTTCATACCAGCTTCGTGTTGAAGCCATACCTCGCTCCAAAGGGTGAAACCGGCGTCCCCAGTTCTTGACATAAATCTGCTGACCCGATGCCCAGGAATCGAGTTCCAAAGTAAAAAAGAGCACCCTTAAGGTATTTTCTCCTTAATGTGTCTTTAATTCTTTGCTCACTTGTTAATTAAGACTTACTGACACACGCTTTTACTGATTGACAGGGGAAGGAGTTGCTGCTTGGAATGATCATTGATTCTTTGTTGCCTCCTCCTGCGGTAGATATTCCTTCCTCCGTTGGTAAACTCCTGGTGTTTCTTTATTACTTGTTGCATGTTGTATGAGACATTCGTACTCTTCTATCTCCCTTGAAGAAATCGGGGAGGCTTGCTTCAAGTCTTGGGGGGGCAGGAGCACTCGACCCTTGAGAAATGAACAGATTATGTTCTCTTATTCTTGTCAAAACCCGAGGAAGAAGTTTCGAATAGGGGCCGAAGGGCGTGAGTGCAGTAGACGCTTTTCTCTTTTAGCACACATTTTTCTTTCAGGCTCCTCGAAGAAGCAGAAGAAGAACAAGGAAAAAGAAACCACTGAAGTCCGACCTCCATGTAGACCAGATTTGGGGCCTATAGAGAGGATCCTGAGACTTAGGAGGTCCACGCACAGGCCTAATGCTGACAATCTTCCAGATATATCCAAGATGAGTTTTGACGACATTATTAACGAGTTAGCGGCTTATCAAGCTGAGGACAAGGGAGAGGAGAAGGCACAGAAGCCTGGTGCAGCTCTGGTGGCCATTATATCCAACTCAGAGCCTTCAGTCAATGATGATGAAGAGGTGAGTGAGACTGAAGCCTGGATTAATGCTCACAATAAGGCCGGAATGTTGGACAAATTTTCGGATTCCTTTGAGGATTTCGAGGGATATGAGACAGATGTTGAGGCTAAATCTATTGATGACTTTCAGGGTGCTGAGATTGGTGAAGCAGAGATGACGGCTACAACTGGTGTTGAAACCGATTCTCAGCATCCAATAAGTGAGGAGAAAGAGATAGAGACTATGGAAGGTGATGGCGATCGTGACACCGAGATTGTTGTTATGGAAGGTCAGAGTAAGGATTTGGTGATGAAGCCCCCAGCATTCGAACCCGAGATTGAGGAATCAACAATGAACGAATCATCAATTCCTGAAGGCGGTGTTGACGCCGGGGTTCTACCCGATTTATCCGTTCATTCTTCTACCTCGGTGGTTGTCGAAGTTATCATCCCTTCCGAGATAACGACAGATGTACTTGAAATTTTAGTGGGGCCTGTTGATGTGGACAAATCCCATGTTGCTGTAGAAGCCGAGATCTCTCATCCTCTTCCTGAAGAAAGAAATCCTTCGTCTCCCGTCTTGATTGTTGCAAAGCGATCTCAAGAGCAAGAGAATCTGCGGGTGATATCAAGGGCAGTTTCGTTGTTCCTCCTCCTTCTTCAGATGTTACTCCAGCTTCTGTCAATCCTCCAAAATCGAAGAAACAAAAAGTCGAGCATTTCAATCAACGCATCATGGTTTTCGAGAACTACTTTATCCCTGAAGACTTGGTCAAGTGGATGGAGGTAATCTTTGAACTTTATGGAGATATTTCTGATGATACTTCTATCTCTTCTCTTTAGGTGAGGAGTGCCGGTTACACGGAGCTCTACACTTTGTTGAGATCCATGTCCGAAATGACATTAGGATCCCTCACTAATGAGAAGCTCCAAAGTTGGAAGAAGAAAGTTCTCGACTCCGAAAACTTGGGTTTCAAGGTAGATTGGTTGAAATCTCGTCTTATCGAGATCGAAGAGAATATGGATCAATTTACTAGGAGAAGCGAGCTTCAAATGAGGGTTCCTCAAGCCAAGGAATCCCTGCTCGAGCTTGCAGAGATTCGGGAAGAGAGACTTAAAGAAATAGCCACTGAAAAGTTCTCTATCAATCAAGGAAAATGAGGTTCAAGACATGGAGCTTGCAGAGCAAACGTATCAAACAGAGGAGAAAGAGAGTGAGAGCGAGCTCGATATTATCATTTAATTGAGTGAACCATATGTAAATCAAAATTCTCTACCAAAAGAGATATGTAATGCTTTCATGAAATAGAATAAGCACTTTATGCTATGTAGTCGGACTTGCCTTAAATAGTAGTATTTCTTTAGCCATTTTCCGTTTACAAGTTCTTCCTGAGCATTTTCTTCAAAGGATATAATTTTATAGTAACCGGATTCATAGGCTTGAATAACTTCAAAGGGTCCATCCCACCGGGGTACAAATTTTGGTTTGATGGTATTACTAAATTCATACCACGAAGCTCTGAGGACGAGATCACCTGGATCAAAGTCTTGGGGAGACACTTTCTTCTGATATGCTTTGGAGATCACCTGGTGATATTGAAGGTTCCACTCAAAGGCTCATTGACGCTTCTCATCTAAACTGTTCAAATCATTCATCCGAATGGTGGCGAAATAATGAGTGTCCCAATCAATCTCGGCTGCTTGCAAGACTTGGGCAGAAGTGACTTGTAATTCGACAGGGAGTATGGCATCGGTTCCATAGACCAATGAGAAAGGAGTGGTTTGAGTCGCGCGATGTTTCAAAACCTGATACGCCCAAACAATGTTGAACAAATGTTCATTCCAATGAGTAAGGTGATCATAGGTCATCTTGCTCAAAAGCTTGATCAGAGTCTTGTTTGTAGCCTCGGCTTGACCATTCCCTTGAGGTTGATATCGAGTTGCCTTGACGTGATTAACATGGTTCTCGGACAGCAGTAATCGTACTGACCGATTTATGAATGACGAACCATTACCGGTGATGATTCTCCGAGGCAACCCTGATCTAAGGATAATATGCTCTGATGAACTGAGCGACTGCCACCCCGGTTGCTCTCCGTAGTGCTATAGCCTCCACCCATTTAGTGAAATAATCAGTAGCGACAATGATCCAAGTGTGTCCCCGTCTGCTCTGAGGATTAATGGGACCAATAAGATCGAGCCCCCAAGTATGGAAGGGCCAGGGGCTTATAACCGATTGAAGAGACCGAGAAGGGCGCTGGGAAATATCGCCTTGGATTTAACATCGAGAACACTTCTTTACATAAGCAAATGCATCATCTCTCATAGAAGGCCAATAGTAACCGATAGTCATTAGTTGATTCTCCTTGCCTTGGTGAATGATGTAGGAACCTGAATGGACTTCTCGTAAAACAATCTCTGCTTCTGGAGGACCAACACATTTCAGTAATTTGTTATCGAAACTAACTCGGAACAAGCTGCTATCGTGCATCTTAAACCGAATTGCTCTTTTCTGAATCCGTGATCTCTCTATGGTGTTGGCGGGTAGAACTCCATCTCGTAAGAAGAGGATGAAAGGATCCCTCCAATCTTTATATTGTATATCTACAGGGCAAGCTTCCATGATGTTTGCCGGTCTTTGACAATCTTCACAGTCTTTTTGGACTTGGGTAGCATCAAGAGCCATAGTGGGCCAATAAACGCCATACATTTGTAGTCTCCTGCTAAGTGGGATGGAATCTTGTATTCCACAAGTCTTCTCATGAATATCAAGAAGAATCTGTATGGCCTCGTCTTCATTAACACTCATCAATAAAACACTGGTTGAGGCTTTGAAATACATGGCTTCATTGATTTCCACCAAGCTTGATAATTTTCTCATCGGAATCCTATCCAGTGACACCAGGTTTCGAAGTTGTAATAAGATGGGATACCTCCAATCGGATGGGAGGATATCTTCCTTCTCGAAAACCGGGTCAAAAATAGCCAGGAGTGCTTTCCGGATAATATCAATACACTGCGAGTGACATTCCATGGTGATTCTACTCTCGAGATTTGCGAGAAGATCTGCTTGATGATTCTTCAATCTTGAGATATAAGATGAAGTACACTCTGAGAATTTCTTCATTAGAGCTTGTATTGCTGTTCTATAAGGCACCAGTTCCGCTCTTTAACAGCGAAATCCTCGTTGATTTGCGAGATGATGAATTTCGAGTCTCCAAAAACTCTTAGTCTATCCATCTTTAATTGTTTTGCCAAGATGAGTCCGATCAGCAACGTTTCATACTCGGCCCTGTTATTGGTGCATACAAAATCTAATTTGAAGGAAAAATAAAGATGATAACCGTTATCCACTATGAATTCAATGCCGGCACGTCCACCATTAGCATTGACTGTGTGATAACCTGAACTTTTATATGGATTAATTTGTATTTAATTAAACTATAGGGGTAATTTAAAATTTTAGAAGTGGTTGCTTGTTTGACTTAGACTGTTTGTGATTGGTGGGTTGCACAATAGGAAACTAAAGTGCTTCACACACAATCATAACTCTTTAAGGTATAATGTGTGACTAATATATTTTAGGGACATTTAAATCATAACTTAATGGCTAATAAATAGTATAACTTAGAGTAATTAATAAATCAAAACTATAGGTTATAAGCAAAGAACATCTTAGCTTAATAGAAAACTTGTTTAATGGATTAAACTAAAACTAACCAAACAGAACCTAGCTCTAATTATTAATTAGTTAGACTTAATTAAAGCCCAATAGGATTAAAGCCCAACTAAAACTTAAGCCCAATTAACTTAATTAAATAACTAATTTTC
>JAUPMG010279108.1:0-18589 GCA_031762675.1 Pachysandra terminalis | reverse complement strand
ATACTTTATGTCCTTCATGAAAATCTCGACGTCGGTTGCAAGGAAATTAGTGAAGCTTCAAAGGGACTTTTTGTGGTCCGGTTGCAAGGAGTTGCAAAAGTATCATTTAGTAAAGTGGGGAGTGGTATGCCGGAGGAAGGAAGAGGGGGGCTTAAAGCCTTACTTAACTTGGCTTTATTGGCAAAGTGGCTTTGGAGATTTGGGAAAGAGGAAGGTGTGCTATGGAAGGAAGTGGTTAGTGCTAAGTATGGGATAGGGGGAGGAGGTTGGTGAACAAAAAATAGTAGAGAAGCTTTTGGTGTGAGGGTTTGGACAGCAATTTGTTCTGTTTCGCCTGTCTTTGAGAAGGAAGTGAGTTTTAGGGTGGGAGAGGGCAATAGGGCTAGGTTTTGGAAGGATTCTTGGAGTGGTGATGGCTCTCTTTTACAGGATTTTCTGGGGATTGCAGCAATTGCTGTTAATCTGAATGATTGGGTTAAGGACCATCTGATTAGGCAAGGAGAAGGATGGGGTTGGGACTTGAGATTAAGAAGAAATATTTTAGATTGGGAAATAGAAGAAGTGAAAAATCTGGTGGAGAGGGTTTATAAAGTTAAGGTGGGAGAGGGAGGGGATTGTAGAGTGTGGAGAGGAAAGGAGGGTGAGGAGTTCTCGGTTAAAGATATGTACGAATTGATGGCGGGAGAAGATAAGGGGGAGGGTCCTTGGAAACTAATCTGGAATGCGGGAACACCATCCAAGGTATCTTTCTTCTTGTCGGTGGCTGTTCAGAATAAAATCCTTACTTGTGATAATCTCAAAAAGAGAGGGTGGCATATGGCTTCGAGGTGTTGCTTGTGTAAAAAAAAAGAGGAAAGCTTCTCTCATCTACTCCTACATTGTGAGGTTACTAGAAGGTTATGGATCTATTTTTTGAGTAGATTTAATGTGGAGTGGGTGCAGCATGAAAATTTAAAGACAGAATTAAGCAGTTGGGGTTGGCCGAAGAAGAAGAGAGGCAAGTGTAGAAGTAACATTTTATGGAATTTATGCCCGGCAGCAATCTTGTGGACGGTTTGGGAGGAGAGAAATCAGAGGATCTTTAAAGATAAGGAGTCCGAGACTTACAAACTGTTTGATCATGCTCTACATTTACTTTTCTCTTGGACATCTAATAACACAGTATTTGGGGGGATTAGTTATACAGATTTTGATAGTACATGGGGGCTAAAGTGGGACACTTAATTACTGTTAGATAGTGGGGTGTGTCTGTAATATGTATATAATACTTACTTGTATAGCTTTTTGGCCTTGGGGCCTCTTTAATAGAAACTTTATTTACCGTTCAAAAAAAAAAAAAAAAAAACCCTAGCACAAGATTGCAATGCATCTTGTGGATTTCATGATATGAAGGCATGATTCTTCCTTTTTGATTCATAGGTTTTGAATAACTGAGTCATTGGGTATGTGTTTTGGGCCTGGGGCGGGTGTCAAATCTGTTGGCTGGCGTATGAATTCTTCTCCATCTAGAGCCATTGCTTTTTTTACTGATCTTGCAACAAAAATGCCTATTCCTGAATCTGAGCAGTAAATTTGAAAGACTTAAGAAAAATGAGAAAAGAAAATGAAGTGAATAGTAGCTGTGATAATTTGATGTTGAACAATAATCATGAATAGTGAAATTGGTTTTCTAAGTTAGGTTTCAATCATCATAGTGAAAGTAAAATATTTTAGTGACATTAGACACAGTATTCTATAAGGAATGTCATAAGTCTTAGAAATTATAGGGTCAGCAAAAGATTTATGAGGCACAGCAGAATTTGGGATTGTTTGTTTGAGCGACAGTTTAAGTAGGAAAATCTTGAGAGGTCTATGATAGGAGATTACAACTTCCCTATTTTTGAATGTTAGAACTTAAGGATTCTCTTTTACCTTACAGTTGGAAATTTCAAGAGCTATCCATCACTAAAATGGTGATTTTGTTGCTGTTTTACACTGTGTTACTTTCTTGTTTGTTTGCTTGTTCTAGGATAAGAGTAGCTTCGATCAGATTTTAACCAAGTGTTCCTACTTATTTTCTTATTATGCTTTTGGCTACATTGAGAGATATCAGACAAGGCTTCCCCGGACTTGATGGCTATTGATAATTAGTAGCAAGGAATAAAAGAGAAATGAAGTGATACCTGCAATGATCCATGAAATCAGTTTGTTACTCAAGTGGGTCTGTTGTTCAATCTCTTGTACAATTTGTTTCAGTGATTGAGCTACGCCAGATTGATGTATGTGCTTACAATGTATATGAGGATTTGAACTTGAGAGTGAGTTATTTTCAAAGAGGATGGAACTGATGTAGCCCAAAAAAAAAATGCTGATTCCTTGATTCATACAGCAACTTTGAATAACTAAGATTTTGCGAAAAGGAAAGGAAGTGAACAGTAGGTATAGTCAGTAACTGTGAATATCAAACTGGTTTTCTTGGGTTTATTTTAATTGTTCTAGTCAAGTCAATGTGTTCAAGTGTGGTTAGATGTAGTCCTAGTTAGTCACTGCGAATGTTAATTTATATTTACTTATTAACTTGCCGTTTGTAAGTAGTTAGGTTAAGGCATTGTTTTAATACTTGTTGATGTTGATTAAGTGAAGTTAGAGTTCAGGATCTATTAGGTATGTTATGAGTTTTAGGATTTACTATGGTATTAGGAAAGAGCACGAGTACAAGAGAATTTAGGTTTTTTTTTCCTTCTTTGTTTTTTTTTTGATCCGTAAAGTATGTATTGTATTATGAAATGTTAATATACAAAAACCTATGTATATTATTCGTTTGTATTTCTGTTGAAGTAGGAAATTATATTGGAGAAATTGCTAACAGTGGGTAATTATTAAATTAAAAAATAAAAGAAGTTTATTTTGCTGCTGCATTAAAAATATCAATAGATGATCTGCCTTTTTCTTTCCTCCAAACAAATTTTGATATAGGTAATCAACTCGTCATGGTCTTTGTTCTTGTCCTCATATTCTTAATTGATCTTGCTTATCTTTTATTTTGAGACTGTTTTCTGTAACCTTGTACTAACTACTAATCAACTAGTTGTCTTTTGCTATGAAAGATCAATTTTGGTGCTCATTGTGTTTTTTTCTTTTTGGTTTGAATTTCAGGCTGTAATAAAGCAGTTTAGTGCGAGTGGTTACGAAAGTTCTGATGTAATGGTTATAGATGAGGTTGAGTTGCAGAGGCACCAACAACTAGAGAAACTGTACAGGTCTACTCGTGCAGGCAAGGTAGAGATGGCATTGCTGTACCAAAATTTTCTCCTCTTTATTATGCAAATTTTTTCTCTAGCCTAAGGTCATTTCATGTTCTAATAAAATTTGGCTTGGATGTGGTTGAAATGTGGCATACGTAGATACCTTGTGCAATTTACATTTGGAAATGAAACCGCTTTTTTTTTTTTTTTTTTTTTAAATATTTGTATACTTTGTTAGTCACTATATATAATATATTGATACAAAAAGAACCTGATAAATGATATGATCCTGATGCTGTAAATATAGTGAAATTTCTCAGAGAAAAAGCATACATTAGGTCTCTCTGTTTGAACTGCAATGTGCAATGGGACTTCCCATGGTATATAGTGGATATAGTGGCCGGGTGTTTGAATGGGCCCCAAAATCTCTTGGTTAGTGCTTCCTTTTTCTCCACTTCAGAGGTTCCATAGGAAGAAGAAACAACAGAGTTTTGTAAGGGAACCTGGATCTTTGGAACTTGCTTGTGATATGAAGAGGAGGATGGAATGGAATCTGATTCTTAAATGTTTCAACGGTTCAAGGTGTGGAGATGTGAATGAAACTGGAAAGAATTCTCAGTAGAGTAGGGTAGAGATTCATCATACTCTCAGTTTGTAGGAAAAGATGGAAAGGATAGATGTTTTTTCGTCAAAGCTCTTAATGTGGCCTCACTTTGGAAATTGTGGCATTGCTGTTCCAAAAAATAATAAAGGAAAGACCTGGAAATTATGTTCTTTTTGACCTATTATAGCATCTGGTATTAATAAAGCTGAGATTAGGGTATTTCTACAAGGTTTTCAATGCTTTAATGATCATTTTTTGGGTAATTTCATCGTGGTAGGGGTTTCTTTAAAGTCAATTTTTAGGGCTCCAAAGGCAAGGGGTTGAAGATTGGCTACTGTGCCTGATCACATCATTCTTTGATGAGCTAGCTGAAGACCTAGCTGGTCAGGCTAAGAACAGGTTAATATGTGTCGGTAAAAGACTGTAATTATTAATAATGTAAAATGCAATAAAAGGATTAAGGCAGTGACTAAAGCCATTAGACAATAACAAAGGGGAACAAAACACAAGTATGCACAAAAGGGAGACTAGGGAAATGGAAAAGCTCGTAAAATAAAGTTAAAAGAACAACATCAAAGGAATGACCATTTATATAAGATATGGGACTCAATTAAGCGCATGATCACTATTTTTTTTTGGTAATGAAAATTCATTAAAACAGGAACAGTAGAGATTAACAAGGTACAGAGATTAGCCGAGTAATTAAGCGCATGATTACTAACTGTCAAGTGTCCTGTAGATATAGTAACTTTGCTTTTAAAAGCTTCAAGATGGTGTTGAGTATATACCTTACTCCTACCATTTTCCGTTGCCCTTATTCAAACTCCCATGTTGGTTGGATGTTACCTTGAAAGTGTCCTCTTACTTTACATGTATTTCATATTATTTTGGATTTTGATTCAAAAGGCTTGAGCAGTTGAGATTTCATGCACTCGATCTTATAGGCTATTGTATCCCCTTTTACAGACGTCATTCATGGTTTAAAATATCGTATCGAGGTAGCGTATCAGTCAGCTAAAAAACGGATACCCTTATCGAGTATTGTATCAGATACGCGTAAAAAGCATAGATACGGTGGACACAAGGAAAATGGTGGATACATAAATAAGACCCGCTTTTATGCAAAGATAAGGTAAAATATGATAAATTAATATGTTTTTGAAATGATTTACCGCACATATAATATATATTATTGTGGAAACCAACCGCTATGCGCACATGCAAATGTGAACTTGAAAAAAAACTTCAATATGTGTAAAAGAAAGTCATAATTTATCAGATAAACTAATGAACCATAAAGAAAATCATATATATCTAGTGGAATCAATTGCCTATAACTAACAAGATGTAATTAGTTGTAAGATATATAAGCATACTTTCAAACATCAACAAACAAACTCAAAATCCATTATGAATATCTTAGAACAGAAAAGAACAAGTTTTATTGCATATAGATATATATTTCAAACAAAAAACCTTCTAATTGAACAATCTTTAGAGAAAACAATTAGCAAATGAAAGGAGGAGGATAAGGAGGAGAAGGTGAAGAAAAAAGAATATTAGTCTACCCAAACAGGCACTCTCTTTATCCGTCTCTCCCCTTTCATTTTCTTTTTCTTTTTTCTTTTTTCTTTTTTGAAATTAGGTTAGTAATTTAAGGGGTTTTATTTGTGTTTTTCTCTTTTTGTGATCTTTTAGTTTTTCATGATCATTTTTTTAATCAGTATCCAGCATATCGAGCGTACGAGACAATATCAAGTGTATCGAGACTGTGTCGATAATGTATTGACCGTACCGGTAATGTATCGACTGATGCACTGCAAAAGATACTTTTTTTTGATGAATAACCATCACATGATATATATAAAAATAGATCAAACAGTAAACAGTACAAAGAGGTGTCGGGCGCTCAAGCCGGGCACCTAGGCACAAAAGCAAAAGAAAACAGCAAGAAAAATGTACTAGAGGAAAAAATAAAAACAAGAACCAGAGATATGTACAGCCAGGGCCAAAAGCCCAAAAACTCAAAAATCAACCAACATCACCAAGTATCTCATCTGGTGGAATGCCCACAAATATGTCCTCTCTCCCTGCTCCATCTCTAGCAAGACGATCCGTCAAAACGTTACCAGATCTGAGGATATGACTGAATGAAGCCTGAACCATACTACCCCAAAATCTTGCCACATTGACAAGGTGAGCAAGTCTCCAAGGGCTAGACACCTGGCCAGCCATCCAAGAAATCACGGAAGCAGAATCTCCCTCGACTATCACGTGGCTACACCCTACACGAGCTGCCTCCCTGATACCAGTAAGCAAAACAAATAACTCAGCTCTCTTAGAATCGCCAAGACCAACAGCTCTCTGTAAAAGATACTTATTGTATCTTAATGTTGCTTATCATGCTGTATCGGTCGATACACGATACATATCGACCGATATGGCATGATATTTTAAACCATGGCATCAGTCTCCTTGTTGCACATGTAATGACAAGGATGAGGGAATTTGATGCTTCAGGACTCAAGTGCGCATGAGCTTGAGCTTCCTGAATTATCACTCTATTAGTTTCCATGGTTTTCAAAATCATCTTAATTTCATAATTATTATGAATGTTTTAAAACCCGGAGTTCTGGTCGACCTGATTAGGAGGTTGGTTCGGTTCGACTGGTTAATGTGGTTTGAGTACAACCGAGTACGATGTGAGTATTACATCTTCTGTAGATAGCTTACAAAGTTTTGGTTGAAGTCTAGGATTTACGTCAACTGAAGATCAACTTCAAAGAGTTATCTCTCAAACTTCTTATGTTATTCAATGGTTTGCATCCTTTTTTCATTTCCCACATGTTTCTTATTCACAAATGAATTTCTGAAATTTGCTTTTGTTGGTCCCTTTTTCCTACTTTTTATGGCGTGGGATTGGCTAGAGTTTCAAACATGTGTGACAGTGTATGTCACTTGTTGGTCTCACATTCCCTATTCGAAAAGGTTGTTCTTAATCAAGTAATGAATCCTAATCATATATATTAGTTTTTATTCTATCATTGTTAAGAGTTTCATCCTAGAATTTTCACGTGTTCTTGTAATATTTTGTAATTTTGTAGTTACCTGTTAAACTTTCATATCCTTCCATAAATTAATTTCAGTTCTGGAGGTACTGAAATTCATAAGAACTTAAAATTCAAAACCTGCACTTTGAGAACAACACTAGCCGTAGGGTTGCCACTAATTTCTGCCTCAATCCTAATCACAAAACATATGGGAAACTTTTGGATTATTTTGTCCTTCATATCTTTCTCAGTTTGCCTGGCCATTAAGTATCTTCAACTGAATACATCCAATGGCAGGACTATTTCAAACTTAAGATCTCAATACTGACTTGTATAATGTGGCTAACACTAAACACCTCATCATCTTTAAATTCAGCCTGTGTAGACTACTTGTAGCACTGACTGCATAGTCCTCATTTATCAAACTTTATTGCAATTGTTGTAACTGAATAAACACATGCTACTTATACTTGTAGCGTAAGAATGATGCCTTAAACTGTTCTTTTGTCACATCCCCGTTTTAACTTCTCTACATTCTGATAGTTCACTTCCTGTAACTTGTATTGCAAATGTATTCCATGTCCTTTCTCATTTTAGCAACAACAAACTGGATCTTGTAACCTTCAGTTAGCCATGCACTTGGAAAAACTGATTGAGACTCCATGTCTAACTCAAAAAAGATTTCTGGATTGTCTTTTTCATGACATTGGATATCTCAAACCTAATTGAATGTTTCATATGCATTTCAACCAACTCTTTCCATACCATATTGTTCTTCTAACATCTTTTGAGTTGGTTGCCTTTTTCCAGTGAGTGCAGCCTGCTCAAATCTTCTTGTTGTGGTTTAACATTTCATTGCTGCACAATTTTTTCATTTGACGTTTCTGTGCATGTGTTAGAACACGAATACTTGACCATATTTTATAATTATCCTTTTTGTTCTAATGTTGATAATGGTTAATTCACTCATTTAAAGTCTTTAACACCTTGTCAAACTGTTTTATCCTCCCAGTCAAGACCTTCAAGTCGCTCATGGATGAACTATAGGTTTGACGGCCTCTTGGCATAAAACAACTATGCATATTTATTTATGTTTGTTAACCTAACTATGTGGCTTAAACTTTGGGATCTTAAAAACTTGCATTCAGTTTACTTGGCATCCTAAATATATGAGCAGCTTGGTGGCTGGAATTACAGGGATGTTTGAAAGCTGTGATTAAACATGATTGGGAGATTGCAGTACTGCTGCTTTGGGGTGGAAGCTTGCAGTACTGCTGCTTCAGGGATCCCAGGCCTGCTTTTTGGGCAAAATTATCTTCATCTTGGAGCGCTTCATGGTTTCTTGGTGGCTTCAAATCAGGTTTCTAGATAGCTTCATCTCATGATGATCAATGGCCTCATTTTTGGTAATACTCCGGAATTCAGGTTAGGCTGCTTGATGGCTTGAGTTCTGAGATTTTAAGAGAATTAAATCTTTTATGCACTCTAATTGGAATTCAAGGATCAGAAAAGTCCTATTGTGGAGGTCAATGAATTTAGGATGAAGGAAAAGATCCTTGATAGTTGATAGTTGATACAAATCTAGATGCGGATAAGGATGTTGTTGAGGAAAAGCCATAAACAAGTAATTCCAAGACTGAAACTTGTTTTGATATCAAGTTACAGAGTATAAGCATAGATGAAATGAACAGAGGGGAGATATAATTTGGGATTTGCTTTGGGGTCTTCTGGATTTGGATATAAATTATGACTTAAAAGGAATAAATAGTTGCTTTTTTCAGATCCTTTTTGGGAATATAATGTTTTTGCCGAAGGAATTAATGGAGTCGTCACTGGACTCACTTCTTAGAATAGGCCAATCAGAGCCTGGTGCATATCCCAGTGAAGTATACTTTAATAATATATATATATATATATATATATATGTACAATATTACTTTACCGATCATTTTTTTTTTAATATTAGAAACTAAAAATGGGTATGATTGGTGATAGCATAGCACCAATCAAGCTTCAGGAATCAAATTTAAGTCTTATTGAATTGAGCTTTTGAAAGTGATGGTCCCAAAAGAGGGGATGAGGTGGGGGTGGGACCAGCGTAAGGATATTTGTGAATCGTAATTAGGAAATGTAAGATGAATGTCTGTCTGTCTTGATGATTTTGGTTACAAGTTAGACACACACACAAACACACACTCTGAAACACACAAACAATATTAAAATTAGTAAATTACCAGCGTCCAATAAAATGTACAGCCTCCAATTCAAACCCTTAGTACTTTAATCTGCTATATATTTGGGCCTTGTTTGCCGGCCATGGCTCAATCTGGGTCGTTCATACTGTTTTCTTTTTAATCTAAAAGGATCCGTTTAGTGAAGAAATGGATTTGTGGAACTTATGCTGTTGTAGACTTCTTCATTTTGTTTTTGATCCATTCTTTTTCTTTTGTTGTTCTATTTTATGTAACCATTTTAGCTTATTTACAGTGCTAATAATTTCCAGTAATTATTTTTGGAGAGCTTGTTTTTCTGGGATGTATCTTTTGCGAAGGAAGCAGACAAATGAACAACGGAACTTGTCCGTAATGTGATGTGAACTATACAGTTTATGGCCATCCTGAAGGAGTCCAACAATACCCATGCCCAACAACCTATAGGAGTTCCATCTATTCACAAAATCAAAAAAGCATACATCAAAATATACAGACAAAGTTCTCGCCCAATGAAAAGGAAGGGACAAGGCTTGTCTCCTCAAGACCCCAAAAGCTGCTTCCTTATCGTCGAAAGCATCTTCTATTTCTTTCCCTCCAAATCGACCAGCAAATAACACGAGGGAAAGATTCCACAGTATATCTTTTGTCTTCACTTGCTTCCTCCATCCCAAACTTTCAAGAGGCTTGCCAACCCTTCTGGCATAACCCACTTCACACCGAACCCCTCTAAAAAAAAGGACCACAAACTCCTTGCAAGCTCACAATGAATTAACAGATGATTTACCGACTCAGAATTATTCCTACATGTGTAGCAACGATTTGGAATAACCAAACCCCTTGAAATAAGATGGTCAACTGTTAGAATTTTATCATGAAAAAAGCTACCTTTGACGGGTTAGTGGTCTTCCAAATCAACTGGTATGGAAGGTATCTATCATAGTTTGGTGCCATCATATCATAGAAGAATCTTATCTCTTAAAATGCTCACCCTCACCCTTTCCAACTTGGACGTAATAGCTGTGGCCGGATCCAACTCCCTATTGGAAAGAGCTCTCCTGAACCTCAAATCCCACCCAACCGCAGAACCCGCCCTCTGGATGATATGGCTGATCCACAATCCTTTACTCAAGGCCACCTTGACATGGTATATGTACTCTGGCATGTATATGTACATCTCTCTCTCTCTCTCTCTCCCTTTTTCTTCGCCTCTTAATTTGTGTGTCTATGCATGCATGTGTATTCTTGTGAATGTGTCTACAGATGGATGGATCTGGCATTTGAAACACATTTCTTACGTTCTTCCTTTGATGAAGGGATTCTCAATTAAGATATAGGAGTAGCAAGTTGCTTGGAAGAAACAGAATTTGATTACGACATAGAAAAGTGCAAATTCTACATATGTCAATTCGGGGGAAAGTTGGATTTTGTGTCTTGGTCTTCCTAAATTTTGGTCCTATTTAGCTGTCTTTTTATCTTTTAGCTAAACTACTTTTGGGTTTTTCAAGCACTAGATTGATATCCTTATTGTATGTCATGCTTAAAATATTTATTTTGTATTGTATGTAGGATTTTCAGAAAGATATTGTTCGAGCAGCTGAAGCATTTACAGCCATAGGTTTTAAGCAAATTGAAACAGGTGAATAATTGGTTTGTAATACAGTCGCAATAATTGTATTGAGGGAAAAATGTCGTAAGTGATCTGAAGCTCAAAAGAAATTATCATTGCACTTGTGTTTTAGATACAACTTCCTTCCCCATAGTAGTTGAAATGTGTATGCTTTTAGTGTCTAATGTTACATTAGTCAGGAACCAAGCTTTCTGAGGATTGTTGCAAGTATGGAGCTGAAAATATTAATGAAAGCATTCTGGCCAAGGCTGCATCTGTATGTGGTGATACTTTTATGCACGTGGGGAAAGAGCAAGAAGAGTTGAATAAGCTGTTATCTTCACAGGTTGGTGATGTGTTCGTGTTATCTTCCATATTTGGGAGCTATAATTGGATCATCTAGAATTAGTGATTGGTAATTTCTATTGTCTTTAATCCAAGGTTTTAAATTTTGATATTGCCAGACATTTCGCCGATATTTCGTGACCTAGCGGAATATTTCGCCAGCTTGGAGAAATATTGGGGAAATATTTCGCTATATTTCACCAAAATTCTGATAAAATGGGGAAAAGGGGGAATTCCGCGAACTCCCCCTACATTTCGTTTCGTTGGGGGGCATTTTGGCAAAATTTTGCCGGCATGCTTTATAATCTACGGAAGTCAGGAAAAAACTAGGTGCAATTAAACATGTGGATTCTATACCCATTTTAAGTCGTTCAGAAATAAGTTTTATGATCAGGATTTCACACTTACTGTATTTCCAGATATTAGAACCCTTGAGGGCAATGATCAATGGTGCTCCTCTGGAAGATGCTCGTCATCTTGCTCAGCGTTATAGTCGAATGAGACATGAAGCGGAGACACAGGTAATCAGATACCTGGATTTTCTTTCCTGTTAAATTCAATAATGTGGCTGTATGAAATATGCTTGAATTCACACTTCATCTTTCCTAGCCTAGATCTTATCTTATCATGATTTTATAATTCAATTGACCGCAAAATGAAAACAGGCAACAGAGGTATCTAGAAGACGAGCACGAGCAAGGGAAGTTCCCAGTACTGAAAACGCTGCAAGATTGCATGCAGCTGAATCTAAAATGCAGGAACTAAAAGCAAATATGGCTGATCTGGGTAAAGAAGCATCGGCAGCATTAGCTGCTGTTGAATCACAGCAGCAAAGGCCGACTTTCCAAAGGCTTGTAGCAGGGGTATGTTTTAAACTGTTTTTGAGATCTTCTCAGTTATCTAACTTTCTGTCTGGAGCATGTGATGATTTGATTACTCATTTATGTCCTTGTTGTTTTGAAGGTTGAGGGAGAACGAGCATATCATGAGAGAGTAGCTGCACTCCTCAGGGAAGTTGAAACGGAGGTGACTTCCTGCCTATTTCTGTTTTATTCCGAGAAATATCACTGCATTTTGGCTGTCTCAGTGGAAAAATTTCGGAAATTTTTTTTTCCAGAAAATTTTATTTTCCTTTTGTTTGTTTCATCAAAATTTTAAAATTCTGAAAAATATTCTGTGTAATAGGTAAAACGATGGAAAACAACTTCTGGAATTATTTGGTGGAAGTTGTTTTCTGTTTCTAGCAATGACTCTCTCAAGCTTCTGCACGTACATCTCTCTCTCTCTCTCTCTCTCTCTCTCTCTTTCTCTTTATCGTTCTTTCTCTCTCTTCCGATTTAAAGCACATCTTGCAACACCTCTCTCTCTTCTGAACTCTAACCACATCTCTCTCTCTCTCTCTCTCTCGCTCTCACACACACACACACACACACACACACAATCAACACGTCATCTACAACCCACCTCACTGGAGAACTGCTTTTTTGCAGCAGTTGCAACCCCCATCTGCTAGAATAAATATTTTTTTTTCTATGATTATTCCAAACGATTGGAAAATATGAAAAGGAAAATATTTATCTGTAAAAAAATTTTCTGAATTTTATTTTCTTGATTTTCCATTAAAGCAAACAGAGCCTTTAAGTAACTTGAATTTATCATTGTAGATGGTCTCAGAAAAACAATGGAAAGAGTCGGCTCCACCTGTAAATCCATCAAACAGCTGCTCAGAGAAAACAATGTATTTCCTGGCTGAGGTATGTTCTGAATATACCAATTGTTGGAACTATAAATTTTTTACTTTTTAAATGATGAATTACTGGATTTTTTGTTTCCTATTGCAGGCTATGAACGCTTTTTCTGCTTCTTCTGAAAAGGAACTAAGCCTGACAGTGGGCGACTATGTTGTTGTTCGAAAGGTACTTTCATTACCTTATATTCCTTTACACATGGTCAAATTTTTGATTGCATTGACTGGAAACGTTTTATTGTTCTATTGGAATTTGAGTATCCTGTTTGCTCATCCATTATCTTATGATCATCATTGGTCGACTCAGGTGACGGCATCAGGATGGTCTGAAGGGGAATGCAAAGGTAATGCTGGTTGGTTTCCCTCAGTATATGTGGAGAAACACCAAACTATTCCAACCAAAAAGGTGGCCCCTGAAGTTTTCTAAGCCTGCAATGCAATCAAAACACAAGAAAATAGGTTTGTTGATCCATCACTAGATCTTTCAAGCCTAATATTGTAGAGATTACTGAGCTCCTGTTCATCCCATCACAGACAAAGTGACTGCCTTTGCTCAGCTTTGTCCAAAATTTCTATTCTTTTAGAGAAAATCAATAATGTCTTAGATTCTGTAAGTGATCATTTAACATAATAAACCTGTTAAGTATTGGATGGGAAATTCTAATATGCGTGCTACGAAATAAGTAGAACGTGTCTAGGTGGTAAAATTCATGTAGTACTACTTATACCATGTCAGTGCTATTTTACACTTGTTTTACTTATTTCATTGTTACATTTGGTAGTTTACCCTTACTTTTTTGTGACTTTTGCAGGAAGTTTATTGTAGTTCAATTATCTCCATAGTAATACTTAGATCTTGAAGAGAGTATAAACGGAGAGAGTTGGAGATGGGAGACCATATATACCTAATCATTTATTCATCAAAGAAAGGGGAAAAAGAAAAAGAAAAATCCCCATCATTCGAAACAGATATCCACCCATAAACAATTGAAATTAGTCCATTAGAGGTATTGGTTCTAAATGGTATTCATACAATATTTTGAAAATCATATCATTCAAATCGACACACACCCAGTAAGATTTGAATTACCAATTTGATTTGCGAATTGCATCAAATCGTATGATTTGTGTTATAATTGTATTATTCAATCGTGAATTGTAAGATTTAACTTGAGCCCCATAAATTTTATTTTGATTGGTAACCGTTTTGCATTTTTTTTATACTTAACGACTTGAACAAACATCGATTTGTCCTTTTGTAATTTAAAGAACATTTACAGCATTCAAAAAATAGAATCAAAATTTCATGTTATATATGAGGAAAAAGATTTGTGTTGTATTCTCTTTTACAGACCAAAGACCTAAGAAGAGAAGGGGAGATATCCTACATGGATGATGACGACTATGTTAATGACATTGTCAATTGAAATTTAGGGGATTTGGGATGAATTAGATTATGGTGATGATGTGTGATACAATATGATGAAAAGATGCTCAATATGAATTTGATTTCAATTTTTGATTGGGTATAGACAATATATGTTTATATTATAGATCGTGAATGTTAGTGATTACTAATTGGGTAGGACTTGAATCCACAAAATATGAGATTTGATGAAAATTAGACCCGATTAAGACCCATTATATGTACCACCATTTACATAATTATGAGTCTGGTATCACTCTAACTCATATTTGTCCCTGAACCTCTGAAACTAGGTGTTGTATTTGGCTAGGTGAGTCACCTAGCCTGATACTTTGGCGGGCTTGGATAAGTTGTGCATGTGTGTGGGTGCACGAGCCCGCAAGTACATTTGTGTATGTCCATGAATGAAAATTTGTAAGTTGATGAAAGTAAAAAGCTTGCATAAATTGAGTCATCAATAACTATTCTCTCTCACTTCATAATTATCTGTTGTTATGTTTAGTGACATGATTCTTCATCTAGTCAATTATTGTTCCTGGAAGATGCGTTTGGTATGGATGCTGGTGATTTTGTTTGATTAGATGTGATAACTAATATATCCATCTTTTTTGTTGATTCTGATATGAGACTTGCTCTATTTCTTTTTCCAATGCTAGGTTCAAAGATGATAGTGATACTTGCTTTAAGGATCATGCATTCTTCCAGTATTAAGCATGAGAGAATTTTCTTTCCCCAATAGTATGTTGAATATACGAGTGATATTTATATCATACATGGAGTAGGGAATGAAGCAACTGGTCCATAGCTTATCTATATTTGTATCATATTGATAGTTACTGTAATGGATTAAGCAAATTTTTATTTTATTTTTTGAAATTCTTTTGATCTTGATTGCAGTGTTGCAATTTCTGTATTTGCTGTTTTTTCTTATTTTTGTATCTCCATCTACTCTTGTACTTTTTATTTATCTATTTGTTTTTTATTTTTATCTCAGCTTGTTACGTGTAAATCGTACTCCATTCTCATACTTGAACAATCCATGATTATTCATACTCACAATATAACATATACACATATAAGGACCATATAGAAGGCGAAGGTTCAAGTCACCTTCACTACTAGGTTTCAATTCTTTATTTCTTTTCGGTTGCTTTCTGCATTGTACACATATTGCTGCCCTCAGGTATCTCCGTCGTCTTCATTTTGTATTTTCACGGCATTGAGGTACGATCTGCCGTCAAGTTTATGAGCAAGATAGCCCTTTAAATACTCCCCAGCTTTGACTGTTTTATACAACACTGGATTGTGTGAGCTGATTAGGCTCCCTACTTCCTTGTGAACTCTCAGCATATAGAAGGTAGCGATTGAGAGCCTCTCTTTTACGGAGTTCACTGTTACTTGATGCTCGATGCTACGGTAGATCCCATTAGTCACAATCTGTCAATACATGTAGGAATATGAGTTGAGTCATTTCTGTATATATAGGAAAACCAAATTCTTCTGTTCAAGTCATTTATTTCCTCTTAGGATTATCTCTAACATGTCTCCAATGTTCACTATGAAAGCATTTGGTAGAGGTTTAACTGGAATCCACATCCCCTCTTTCCTTATCTGGAGACCTTCCATTTCATTGACTTGGAGGAGGATGGTCAGACCTGTATCATCTGAGTGTGGTGTGAGGCCCATGACTAGCTCTGGTTGAGGACATGGAGGATAGTAACTCATACGCATTGACTGCACCCCATATTCAAACAACTCTCTCATCTTCTCAGTTTCTATCTTTAAAGCCTTAGCCATCTGAGCCAGGAGAGTCATGGCTAGGTTCTTCAACTCTAAAGACTTTACTTCCAAGGCTTCTCTGCAACACAAGTAGGTTAGGTGAGTAAGAAAGTGATGGAAGAGTAAATATAGGGAGAGGAGTAGTAGTTTACCTGAAGGATGGCGGGAGATTGGGAAATAAGTGGGGTTTCCTGAGATGGGTTGGAAGGGTGTTGTTCATCACAAATGCATCATACCAATCAAGTTTTTGTTCTTCAGATTCAACAAATACCTGTCCAAATCCCTCTAAGTCTCCTGGTACTTGCCTAAGCTTCTTCTTTTCTTCTTTGGGGAGTTTGAACAAGTCTTGGATCTCCGGTTTTATATTATCCAAGAAGGAAGAGTTCACTCCATGGTGTATCAACTGAAGTGCATTAAAAAAAACATATCATTGCTTTCTTTTTCCTAGCATTCAAATTATACACTATGTAAAATTTTTAAGCACTTCAAATTTTATTTCAATTTTTTTAAATTAATTAATTAATTTTTTACTTTTCTTCTTATTATTATATTTTGTATTGAAAGTTTTACTCTCTTAAAAACAAACAAATAGAATATTTTCAACTGTAGTGGTAATGATGAATAAGGCTTTAGTGTCTTTCCATCCAACAATTTTTGGAGTTCTAGTAAAAAAACATAAATATATTTTTATATAATCTTAAGTACCATGCCTTGTTAGGGCTGTAAACGAGTCCAGCCGAGTCGAACCAAGCATTTCCTAGCTCGGCTTTAGGGCTGGCAACAGGTCGGGTAGGTGGGTTCAGGCGGATTGTAAACATGTTTGAGGTTAAATGGGTTGGATCGAGTTCGTCCCGTTTACTGATGGGTTGGAAAATCATAGAACCAAACCCATCTGTCAATAAACGGGTTGGACTCGCCTCATCTGTTCATTATTTAATATTAATTTTAAATTAAGGTGAAATATTATCTCAGTCAACATATTAAATTTTAATAAATATTATAAAATAGTTAATAAACATAATTTCTTTTTTAAAACAAGTATTTTTAACGAATGAATATGCTTTAAAATACTTATAAATAATAAAATAATTATTAAATATAATTATAAACCTATAAAAGACCACTTAAATGGGTATCCGACGAGTTGGTGGATTGGGTTCGGGTTGATCTGTTTTCAGGCGAGTTGATGGGTCGGCTAAGAAATTGTCAGCTCTACACAGCTTGACTCATAAATCCTAAAAAAGGCTCAGGCTCATTAAAGTATCAGAGGCCTGGCTTAGCTCAGCTCACAAGAAGCTCAACTCATAGCTTACAATATTATAGTTGATGGTTATTATCATATATAAGATAATATATTACCATGTAAATAGGGATGGCAATGAGGCAGCTTTGGGACGGGTTTTGACAAACCCTAACCTGCTCCTAAAGGAGCCCCTAATACCAAACCCACTCTTAATCCTAATAGGGTGGTATCGGGATAGGGCAGGTTCGACCGGGTTATAAGATAAATTAAAAATATTTTTTTTAAAGTTAAAATTTTAATTTTTTTAGATATATTTGCTTATGAAATATATATTTAGATATAAAATACGTAAATATAATATATAGGTGAATGGGAAAAGGGCGGGTTAAGTCCAACTGAAACCCGTTTTATGAGTTACCAAACCCTTCCAAAAAAAACCCTAACCATTATGGACGGGGTGGGTTGCCGGTTAACCCGTCTCATTGCCATCCCTACATGTACGTTTAATGTTTTTTTTTTTGGGTAAGAAAATGTACATTTCATGCTACTATATATAACATCTGATATATTAATTAATATAAATATTTATTGTCTAACTCATAATCACAAAATCACCTTGGAGAGGGATACTAATTTTGGGTTGGATTCTAATATCAGATTCCAAAATCCAACCTTAAAATCTGACCCACGCTTGTTATGAGATTCTAAATTTGGATTCTATCAGAATCCAAAATCTAGAATCCACACCAAACACCCTCACAGAGTTTGCTTGACTTTACCTGAGTGAACGGTGATGGAAACTCTTGGGTTTGGTTCTTCGTATGATATTTAGGGCGTGCATCCTCTACAACGGGATTGCTACAACCATCCTTACAGTGCCTATTAGGCGGCGCCACATGAGGATACCAATGGGGGTACTGAGGCAAGGGTACTAGTGACTTATTCACAAGGGTACTGCCAGGGAGGAGGGTACTGGTGGCTTATTCATTGGGGTACTAAAAGAGGAGGGTACCGGTACAACCAAGGAAGGGAGGTACCGGTAGTTTATTCAAGGGGGGTACCAGGGAAGGAGGAGCTGGATACCAATGGCTTATTCAAGGGGTATCTTGTACAATGACCTCAGTACATATTTTTCACAAAAACTTACTAAACACGTTTTTCAATAATAATTTTTTAAAAAAATAATAATTTTCTTTTTAAAATATAACAATAAATTAGCTTTTTTTTTCATTGAAAGAATTTAGGGAAAATTAGGGTGTAGGGTAACTTTTTAGAAATAATGCCAGAAAACTCATTTGAAAAGTCTTGGTTTCAAAAACCTCTTTGTACCCAAAAGTAATTGCATTGAAGGA
>JAUPMG010279098.1:0-18589 GCA_031762675.1 Pachysandra terminalis | reverse complement strand
TAATCAATGTAAAATTAATAACAAATAATCAGACATTCATTACATATCATAAAACTCATCAATCAACAAGTATAGGGCTATCTGGCTGGTTAACCGGCACACCGATTGGCCACCAACAGCTTAGATAGATTTCAGACTATGGTCCTACCGGCAGGTTAACCGGTACGCCGGTTGGCCACCTGTAGGCTAGGCAGAGACCAAACTTCAATTAATTAAACAAGTATAGCCACTGATAGGCTAACCAGCACACCGGTTGGCCACCGGTGGACTAGGCAGGGCTTTAAATTTTATAAGTGATGTCCGGCAGGCTACCAGTACGCCAGTTGGTCTGCTGGATACCACCTGGATGAACCGGTAGGCTAGCTGGCACGCTTGTTGCCTGCTGGTTTGCCCAGAAACAACAAATCAGCATAATTTATTGATATTGAGTCATTTTTAGCAAATTTGGTCAACTGATGCTTATAATTAAATCAAAATCTGAGCCTAACTAAATCAAAATATTAATCAAAACTACAACTTACCTTGGGTAGGATGATCATACATTGGAAAGCTTCAGTTTTTATAAAAACAATATGTTCTTGAGTTTTAATTCAATGTGCTATGTCATATTCAATGATTATGGCATCTCACCTAAATCCAAATCCAAAATAAAGAATAATCGAATTACTTATCTTGGATGTTCTTCGTCGGATCTTCTTCCTTTTCTTCTCAATTCAAATTTGAAATGTTCTTCTTCTTCATCCTTCAGCTCCAGCAATTATCTTCCACACACACTCTCTCTCTCTCTTAGAACAATGATCCACACGTCCCCCTAGTGTTCTTATATAGTTTTTAATGTTGTCTCATAGTTAGTCTAGAGTTATACTTAGTTTAGGATTATGTTTTGGTTTGTAGCCCTTGGATTAGATTTGTTAATTTACAGCCTTCAGATTAAAGTGTCCTAGTTCTAGTGTGATTTAATCATTGCTCGTACCTAACATTATCCTAATCAAATTTAAAGTCTTTTACTTTTAATCCTAACCTTTAGATTAGTTTAATTGTTCTTACGAAATCCTAACCATTGCTTTTTAAGTGTTCTAATCATATTAGGAATATTAATTGGTGCTTAGACATAGGTTAAGAGTCCTAGTTCTATTATAACTTAATCTTTAATTGTCCTAGTTTAATTATCACGAAAATTACATATTAATTAATCTAGTTGTGCTCTAGTTTAGTTGGGCCTTAGTCTTATTGGGCTTTACTTATGTCCATCTAATTAATTATTAGGGTTAAGTCCTGTTTGGTTAATCTAGTTAAATCTATTAACCCATTTTTCTATTTAAGCTGAAATTCTTTATTAATGACTTTGTTTATTTACTACAATCCTAATTATATGTTATTTTATTAAACACTTTAGGTTTGTTGAATTATAGCCTTTAGATCTAAGATTAAAAGTTCTTACAAGATCTTAGCCACGCATTATAACTTAAAGAGTTATGATTGTATGTGAAGCACTTTAGTTTTCTATTATGCAGCCCACCAATCACAAGCAGTCAAAATCAAGCATGTAACTAACTTACTAAAATTTTAAATTAACCCCATATTTTTATTAATTATAAATTAATCCTTATAAAAGTTTTGGTTATTACAACTTGTATTTTTGTTGGAGGTCCCCTTGACCAGGTGTTAAGTGTAGGTTTTCTGGGTATGATCCTATAAGGCTCATTGTGTTGTTTCAGAACTCCCCATAGGGAGGAGGGTCTGGTGAATTATATATTTGTTGTGTTTTCAGAACTCCTAGGAGGGTCTAATGTATTGGTGTTGGTATGAGTCTATTTACGGTGATTTCTACCAAGGCCTAACTTGTTCCCTAAAGGAAATAAAGTGGTTCTACCATGGGTTAACTTGTTCCCTAAAAAGGATGTGGTGGTTTCTGCCATGGGTTAACTTATCCTAAAAAGGAAATGTTCTGGTGTTTTCCTACCATTGGGTACCCAATCCCTGAAAGGAAATGGTCTATGTATTGTGGCACATTCCTTGGGTAATGCTACCTGAAGGAGATGTAGATGTGGTTTCATGATTAGGCTAGGCCTAACAACCCTGCATTGCCTACATTTCATCATCTTCACTCCATCATGTGCATAATGCATCATACCATTCATCTCATGAGCATTTTTTATGTGTTTACCATCTCATCATTGATTTCTTTGTGTTATGTGCATCTTCATTGGTTGTGTAGTTGTGTTGTGGATTGATTGTGATGATTGAATGTTGTATGTGTTTGTAAATGAGCATTATGAGGATTTATGGTTTTATGAGAAGTATTTCAACATGATCAAGATCATGAGTTGTGGTTTATGAGTTGTGGTTTATAAGTTGTGTTTAAGCATGATTATGATCATGGGAATTGTGGATTTATCTAATGATTGTGTTATGTATGTAGGTTTAAAATTTTGTTATGGTGGTGTGTGAGAAAGTTATGAAATGCCATGTCTATTAATATGATATTAAAATTATGTGAGTATGGTGATTGGATGATAAGAATGTGATATAGGAGGATAGTATTATTTAAAAATAATATTACTATGAGGTGATGATGTGAGACCGACTATATGATGACTAATGTGACTGTGAAATTATTCAAGGTAGTTTCCTTGGATTTACCTATTAAGCCTCCAAAGCTCACCCTACTTGAAACAGGTTATCCACGAGAGTGATGGCTATACTTGGAGAGAGAGAGTGCTGGGTGGACAATTGCTGATGTGGATTTTCATATACAATGTTATTTTATTTGTTTTAGATTTATGGATTTAGTTTTATTTGGTTTTACCCAGTTGGGCAACCGGTTGTATTTGATTTTATAGGTTGTTTGGAGATTATGATTAAGGAGTTTAACTTTTTTGTTTTTTTTAAATTATGAGACTTCCGCTGGTTATTTAGTATACTTTGATGGACCATGTTATTGGTCTTTGATTGGTTTGGTGGCATCCAAGGTTTGGATCTGAAGGTCATTCCCTTGGAAATCCTTGAGATTCCATATCTCGGATTCGAGGCGTGACAATATTAAAGCATGTATAATCATATTCTATTGACTTTATTATACATGTGCACATACACCAATTGTTTTCTTAGCTAATGTGCACAAATTACTTGCACAACATATGCCTTTGGTGTATGATGACCTTGGTTTGGGTCTAATGACTTGACTTGACTCCATGAATCCATATTGCTGGAGTTTATGGCTATAATGAGTGTTATTATAATCTAGGAATTATAATATTGGTGAAGAAGTTCTGGATGGATTGATTTGCATGTGTTGAGGGATTGGCCATCCCAAAAGACTAATTTTTGGTTCTTTTCTTATGAGACAAATGTCTATCTTGTTGGATGGATGACCAGGTGAAATTCTGTTAGTAGATCGGCTAATGTATGGTTCACAAGGGAAGGTTCACATTTGTGAGGTCCTGGGATGATTCCCCGTGATAAAAAATAAGTTTGAAAATTGTGCACTCTAGGTCAGAGCCCCTAGAAACTATGATGCACACATAGAATAATTCATTATCACAGCTTTGTATTAAGGGGATGAGATTCACATTGATGGGACATCTTGGGTGTTTGATTAGATCTGGTATGGAACATACACTATTCGAATGCCAAACAGCATGCATATTGCATTCATATGATTGTTCTTAGATCACATGTGGTGATTATATATGTTTAGGTACACAACATGCATTGTATTCATTAATAATTGAGCTAGCATATCTTATTGCATTGCATTGCACATCACATCATATTGCATTATAGATCATTCATATATCATTATTTGCATACTAATATTCTGTTTTTTCTGTGGGAATACCATTGGAGAGTGGCATTGTCCCTACTTCAATCTTAAATACAGTTTTAATTTGTTTATTTAATAAGCTAAGTCTAGCTTACGCTTTCGAGCATAAAATATTTTAGGATCTAAAGATGAGGGACAGAAGGACTATGATGATGAAGACGGAGGACAAGGCTATAATGAAGACCTTAGTTATAATTATAATACTGTTTGATGATTTAAATAGAATTTGTAATAAGATTAGTTAGCTTTATGTTTTTAATGAGTTAGTGTCATTAAGATCAGATTTCAGTAGTTTATACGTATTTTGATTGGAACATGCGACTTGTTATATTTTTATTTCCGTTGTTTTTGTTCAATGATTGTTTTGGTTGGATATTATTACTAAGGATATTTGTTCTTTTATCTTGAATTATCTTAATGAAATTCAATGAGTTTGGCAATGTATTGATTCTCACTCTTATGTGGAATCGGATGAGAGTTATATTTCAAATCTTTAGGGACTCAAATAAGATCTCTAGGTTTGGGATGTGACAATGTCTCTCTTTACTCCACGCTTCCCTCTCTAAGGCGCTTGGTACCTTTGCCTGTCTTAGGCGATTTCTTAATTGTTTCCCACAGATGTGGCGCCTTACCCTTGCACTTGCACTTAGACATGGTTGTCTTGCGCTTCGCTGGTTTGCGTAAGAATGCAGCACTGTTAGACCTTGCGGTCTAATGCTCTGCGTCGAGCTCAAGATGATGCGACAAGTCGTTGAACATTTTAATGTTCTCATTGAGCATTATGAGGAGCCTTATGTGCCCTCACAAGTCAAGTAGGGATCTCAGAACCACGAGAATCTACTGCTCATCTATTAGGCAATTCCTTGCAGCTTTCAGATCTCAGATCTCATATCATAAACGACATCTTCCTAAGATGCTCAACCATGCTCACACTGGGGGCTATCTTTTAGGTCTCAAATTTCATCGTCTTTGCACGTAATCTGGTAGCTGAGGTACCAGTGAATGCGAGTTTCAGTGCATTCCACATCTCAAGTGCAATCTTATAAGCCTCGAATTCACCAATAAGATCATTGTGCATACTGTACAACATAGTAAAACGTGCACAACGATCCTTCTTGGCCCAAGCCTGATAGTCCTCTATATCTCTACGATGCTAAGCAGTGGTGCCCTCCTCAGGATAGGCTAGGCTATGTGATAAAGTCTCTAGGGCCTCAGACTCATCGAGGAGATATTGGATCTCCCTATGCCATATGTCATAGTTCTTACCATCCAATTTCTCACCCTAGGTTAGGTCAGCTACTATACTCTTAGCAGCCATATCATTACAATTAAAATGCACACATAATTAGCATCTCATATACACACACTGTTGATTTTACATCATTATCTAGGAATAAACAATAATATTAATCTTTTATTTATCATATCAAAAATACTCTAGACTGTAGGTCATACTGCATAATCACCACCAATGCAATAAAATTTCAATACTACTTTTAAACCATAGTATGCAAAATCCTTCTAGGAAATAACATAATCTCAACTAGGACATTATTCACATGTCAACCTCAAATAATCATGCAAATAAAATAAATCATGCTTTTATTTACATGTTAACCTCATATAATCATGCAAATAAAAATAATTGAATCATGCTATTATTTACTTGTTAACCTCATATAATCATGCAAATAAAACAATTAATTAAATCATGATATTATTTACATGTCAACCTCATATAATCATGCAAATAAAAATAATCAAATCATGATATTATTAACATGTTAACCTCGTATAGTCATGTAAATAAAATATTCTAAATCAGGCTTTTATTTACATGTTAATATCATATAATCATGAAAATAAAATTAAATTAAATCATGATTCAAAACTCTAATATATCAAAAATATTCAAGATAAATATGAATTTCAAGTTCTAATCAGGTGCACGCGGCAGCCCAGCAGGTGCGTGCGGCAGCCCAAGAATAGTAGGAGCACGCAGTAGTCCATCAGCAGGGGGGGCAGGTACTGTGGCCCAGCAGCCTAGGGGCACGCTCAGGCGCAACAACCAATTGGGCATGTGCGACAGTCCAGCGCAGTGGCCAATGGGGCGCGTGTAGTAGCCTAGCACAGCAGGGAGCGCGGGCATCCCAGCCCAGAGGCCCAGTGCAATGAGCACGCAGACCCAACGCAGTAGGGCGCTTGCAGGGACAATAGCCCAAGGGTGCGTGCGCAGGCACACTAGCCCAGGCGTGCGTAGACACAACAACCTAGGGGCATGCATAGGTGCACGCAGGCGCAACAACCTAGGGGCGCGTAAGTAGCATATTTCTACATACAATAGCTAATTAGACGAGGTTTCATGACATACATCAATCTAACGAAGACATATTGCAGTAGCTCTGATACCAATGAAGGCTGTAAACAATCTGGATCACGTACCTCGATGCAAATGAACCTGAATCTGCAACAAAAAGTCTCTATCAAATCGGATAATGTCCCATGTCGGAATATGTGATTATTAGAACCACATACAATGAAATCCACACTCAATAGACCTAAGGCTTTGTATGGAACCCTAATAGGAAAATCAGATCTTTGTAGGAAGAAGAGAAGAGAGAGTTCTCTATGGGTAGATTTCCAAAAACGTGAATAATAATCTTGGTTAGGGAGGAGGAGTCTTTTACATATAGAAGACTCAACTCAACCCCTCCTAGGACTCTTATCTCCTTATCTAATTAGGAGAGAGTTATCCACATCCATACTTCTAATCAAGTATGGACGTCCCATTAAGTGGGGACCCCGAGTCGGCCCATGCTGGTCGGGCCAACCGGGTCGACCCATGTCTACAATCCAACAGGAATAATTCTCCTCTCGATTTTTGCATGGAGAGCAGAATTAAACAAGCTTAGTTTATGGGGGCCTAGCCTACCTGTACATTTGGGTTGACACACCCTGTCCCATTTAACCAGATGCAGGGATTTGTATTCGGAAGACGACCAACAGATGAAGGGATCCTAGTTGTTTGCATGAAATACGAGGGGATTGTTGAGGTTATTGCATGAAATACGAGGGGATTGTTGAGGTTACATCTTGAATAAGAGTGGCTTTTCCAGCCTTAGATAAAAGCTTCTACTTCCACCCAACCAATCTTTGGTAAATTTTATCAACTAGAAATATGAAGGTATTTTGAGAAATTTTACTATGCAGAACCGGGACCCCAAGATATGTCCCAAGATCCCAAGTTCTCTAAATGTGAAGGGCTCTAATCAAGCCACGGGCAAATCGGTTATGCGGGTTCGGGCTAAAGAACACTTTTGATTTAGCCCTATCAACACATTGCCCAGACTCAAAGCAAAATTTGTCCACTTCTCTAATGATTGTGTCACTATTATTCAGGTCCGCCTTTGCGAATAGGGATAGGTCATTTGCAAAAAAAAAACATGTGAGTGCCACCCCCTTGGGTTGTGTGCTTGGAGAAGGGGGTGAGAGTCATGCCTAGAATCCTCGGTCTATTCTCACGTGTTCGTGAAGCATACCCTGGAATTCGGGTCGTGACAAAGTGGTATCAGAGCATATGATCCTTAGATTAGATCAAAGTATAGAAGAGAGATGTGAGTAAGGGGATATATAAGGCTAGGAATTAGGATTGATTTTCAGTTGTGTACCCTTAGAGGTTGCTTTCTGATGGATGCTAAAGGATAAAGAGCTCGCTATTCCTGAACATCTAAAGAATGACCTTAAGGTTGTTTTGTGTACTGAGTATACTGGGTTGGAAAGTCCAATGGGACTTGATGACCAAAGGCTTACTGTGTGTTGATTTCTAAAATGTATCTAAGTATGTAAAACCCTAACACTGACAAATTACCTCCATAAGTATAAGGGACGATGTAGTTGCAATGCATCTACGCCCTAGAACTTATGAAAAGGATGGTGTGTTAACATAATTAATAATGAAAGGTAAAAGATACATTATAAATTACATATAATGGTTTAACCTCAAAGGAATTTCTACAAAATAAAACTGCTTAAAATAATTAATAGGTAAACTAATAGGACCTAGATTACATGATTCTAGCATCCTATTGTTATACTTAAGTGTTTCCAAAATTTGCTTGTTGTGGCTGATTTGGAGTGTGATGTGATGATTGATTCCTGGATTCGTTTCACGGATGTGAGTGTTGGATTTGCTCCCGTGCCGAGAGTTGTGTCTTCAATAGAGATGGAGATGTTGTTGGTTACTAGGGTATATTATGATTCCAATTCCTGGCGGGTATCACGTGGACTGGTATCTTGTGGGCGGGCTGAGAGAGAGGCTGGCAGGCTACAGATACTGACAGGCTACGGATACTGACAGGCCGGAGTGACACGCAAGAGTCCCGTGTTGGAGCTGAGTCATACTAGAACTTTAGTTGACTTGCTTGGATTCTTCAGATTTGAGTGCGCTTAGTAGTGATTGCCTGGTTTTCATAGTGTTGGATGTCGCATGAGTGAGAATGATGTTGTTTGAGCTGTCAGACTTACCTTCATCATTTGAATTCAGAATGATCGGAGAAGGAAGCTCGGGTGTGGGAGATTCGTTGGAGCGAGATCAGTATCCAGATGTGATGTTGCTGGAAGAACACCGATCGACTTGACTTTTAGAGAGATTCAAGGAGTTGAGACCGTCTGCTTACGAGGGTTCGACTGAACCCTTGGAAACACAAGTGTGGTTGGGTCAGCTCGATACTTTCGGAGTTTTGAGATGTGAGGATTTGGAGAAAGTGAAGCTATCCGCCTTCATGCTTGAAGGAGAGGCTGAGAGATGGTGGAGGACCTCACTAGGTGTGATAGGAGAAGAAGCTGTATGTTGGGAGAGATTCAAGGGTATGTTCCTAGAAAGGTATTTCTTGAGGAGCTTAAGAGAGGATAAGGGACTATAGTTCATGAAGCAGAAGCAGAGAAGCATGCCAGTAGCATAGTACTAGATCAAGGTCACCGAATTGTCACAGTTTGCACCATACGCAATGGACACCGAGGAGAAGAGGGCTTACTTGTTCAAGAATGGATTGAAGGAAGGCATCTAGGCAAAGTTGAGGGCAAGAGAGTTCAAGAAGTACGAGGATGTGGTCAGTACAACTAAGAGATTGGAGGAGAGTGTGAGGGAACAACGAGAGATCCGAGATCAGAGGAGAATGGAGCGAAAGAGGAAGAAACAAGAGAAGGAACATCAGAGGAAGCAAGAATATCAATACCAACGTGAGTCGGCAATACGTATGAACTGGATATGCTCTAACTATGGAGAGAAAGGTCACAATCAGAGGAGTTGCCATCTACCACCGACACTTCGAGATGCAAGACCCGCAGTCCCAGATTAACACCTGTCTTTGAGACTACAACGACAACAACAAGCGCACCAAGTACCAATCTACCTTCAAGCCATCTGTCAGCCCGGTGACTACATGGAACAGGATGCCCGCAAGGGATATCCACGTCAGTTAGAGGACCAGGTATATGAATTTTGAGGATGAAATTCTTTTAAGGGGGATAGGTTGTAATGATCTGAAAATTTTAACAAATGATTTTTAGCCAAAAGTGTGATTTTAAAAATTCCTTTCCTTTTCTTAGGGGTGTTCAAATGTTTTTCTGCTTTGTTAGGGATTATGAGTTAATTAGTGTAACTCAAACCTTTGCCTTGCACTCTAACCTTGCCCTTTTAATGAACTTGGAGGGTTGAGATTCATTCTCACCACCAAGGGATAATGAAGGGCCAAGATCTTTTAGGGTTTGAGACTAGGGTTTTATGCCAAGTCTTCTAACCGTAGCTCATTTTTGTTGTGCTGAGAAGAAGAGAAGAGAAGAAGTTCCCCTAGAAGACAAAGAAGGAGATCTAGAGGAGGAAGAAAAAGAGGATTAACCTAAAGAGCCAAAAACCTCGAGCTAGGAATCGCGTTCTTGACAAGGTAAGTACATTGTGTAATTCTTGGACTCCATACTTGAATAATTTCCATGAGAAAACATGAGCTTGATAGTTACTCATTATTCATGAAGGTTTCGATTCTCTCATTACATGACTTCGCGTTCAGTTATTTCATTGTTCTTGATTTCTATTGGAATGTTTATTTATTACTAATTGTTTGATGAGTGAATTAAATTGCAAGTGTGCTTAATTGATGGGTTTAACTGTGTAGTTCAAACTTAATTTAACACGGGGGAAGAGGCCATAAAGAGTAGAAATGGAGAACACAGAAATTTTGGCAAATTCTAGACGAGAAAACTGAGAATCGTACTCATCGACGACACCACCGACGAAGCTTTAACCTTTTGGACCACTGTCGGGGGTTTCATCGGTCCACCGACGTGACCCACCGACGAGTTAGGCCATAAACCATCCCCGTCGTGGTATCGACGGATCCGCCGACGAAATTGACCACAGGAGGTTCACTGTCGGTGGCATGTTGGTTTACCGAATGGCACCCACCGACAGAGACCAGTTTTGTTTAGGAGTTTCGGTTGGTGGACTCGTCGGTCCATTGAAGACACCTACCGACGGGCTTCAGTGGATTCGTCGATGGCACTAACGGGCTTTGGACTAGTGGACTTTTGTCGGGGGATCCGTTGGTGCCACTGATGGAATCCTCCAACGGGCGTCGGTGGATTCATCGGTCCACCGAGGAGCATTTCAACCAAATTTTTGGACTTAGTCGGTGGACCTATCGGTCCACCGACAGCACCCCCCGATGGGGGCATTTGACTCAAATTGGGACAAAGACTGTGGGGTAGGTTAGGCATTCAAATTTTGATGTTAATACATACTGATTATTGTGACGATTGTCGATCATTATGACATGAGTGAAGCAAGAAATCTTTAATGTTGATTATCTTCATGTTTGTACCTTGATTAACACTTGCATACTCTTAAGAATTTAGATAGTGAAGTGTTGTGTGAACTAGATAGGTTGAAACATGAACTACTTATTCTGATGCATGACCCATAGTAGTTGTCAACAATGGTTAATTCTGTGAAGATTGATTATGATTATGGACTGGAATAAAGTGCTTCAGTTAATCAATTAATTAGTTTCCTGCATATGTATAGATGTGAATGATTCTATATGGAATGAATGGATCATGTTATGCTATTATGATTATTCCTATGCATATCATGTAGTTGAATGATAATTTAATGCATTAAAAGGATAGGCATCCATTGTAGGTTCTTGAGTGAGCCCAGACCCTTGACTGACCTTGGCTCCTTTAGGAAGGACCAATGGATAACGTGAGGATACTTAGACTCCGAGGTGAGTGCCAAATGAGAGACAAGATCTCTGGTGTCCCAGCGAGGGAATATAAATGTATAAATCAAACGTTGATTTATGGGTGAGGGATTAGATACCCCAAGAGCCCAAGGACAGCTATATATGGAGTGGTACATATATAGAGAAATATGATTTGCCTGTGTGGAGTCCAGTGATGTGCCACGGAGGGAGGTTCACGAAGATGATGCCCTCAGAACCACCCTCGTGATAGAGGTTGTTGGGTTCCCGATCCAGGTTTAGGTAGGGTTCCCTACAAGAGTTGTGACTCCCTTTGACTATGTTGTACACACAGGATCCACTGACGGCCATAACCCTGTGTGGTTCATGTACTCCACGGTAGCGATGCATGTTGGCATAGTGGGATATTGTGGACATGAAACACCACAATAACCAATCTCATTCATTGCATTCACGTGTTTGTAAATGGCTATCATGTTTGGCTAGTAGTATATTTGTTCATGTCATTGCATCTAATGAACAAACCATTGCATTTATTCATGGCATGGCATGCATTCATGGATATGTATTTGAGGGTGTGAATCTTAGTTAGTACATTGTACTTGTTGAGCGCGTAGCTCAGGCCTTTCTAGCTTCCAACATTTAAGGTGACATAGTTAGTAATGCTGTGACGGATGCCTGGATGATTTGGAGGCGGTAACGAGACGACTTGGTGTCTTCAACGTACCTGCTATTTTGATCCTATGTATTATTGGTTAGAGTAGTTGTACTCTTTTGGTTAGCTTATATTTTCAGCCTTTTTTTGTACTTATGGATATTAATGATGTATTTTAAACTTTTTATTAGTTTAATTTACTCTTATATTTATTCTGCTTCCGCTAGTTACTCTCTGATTTTAGTTAGTATCTATTCTTTTGTGGTTTAGTGAGTGCCACCCCCTTGGGTTGTGTGCTTGGAGAAGGGGGTGAGAGTCATGCTTAGAATCCTCGGTCTATTCTCACGTGTTTGTGAAGCATACCCTGGAATTCGGATCGTGACAAAGTGGTATCAGAACGTTTGATCCTTAGATTAGATCATAGTATAGAAGAGAGATGTGAGTAAGGGGATATATATATATATAAGGATAAGAATTAGGATTGATTTTCAGTTGTGTACCCTTTGTGGTTGTTTTCTGATGGATGCTAAAGGATAAAGAACTCGCTATTCCTGAACATCTAAAGATTGAACCTTAAGGATGTTTTGTGTAGTGAGTATACTGGGTTGGAAAGTCCAATGGGACTTGATGACCAAAGGCTTGCTATGTGTTGATTTCTAAAATGTATCTAAGTATGTAAAACCCTAACACTGACAAAGTACCTCCATAAGTATAAGGGACGATGTAGTTGCAAATGCATCTACGCCCTAGAACTTATGAAAAGGAAGGTGTGTTAACGTAATTAATAATGAATGGTAAAAGATACATTATAAATTACATATAATGGTTTAACCTCAAAGGAATTTCTACAAAATAAAACTGCTTAAAATAATTGATAGGTAAACTAATAGGATCTAAATTACATAATTCTAGCTTCCAATTGTTATACTTGAGTGTTTTCAAAATTTGCTTGTTGTGGCTGATTCGGAGTGTGATGTGATGATTGATTCCTGGATTCGTGTCACGGATGTGAGTGTTTGATTTGCTCCCATGCCGAGAGTTGTGGCTTTAATAGAGATGGAGATGTTGTTGGTTAGTAGGGGATATTGTGAGTCCAATTCCTGGCTGGTATCACCTGGACTAGTATCTCTTGGGCAGGCCGAGCGAGAGGCTGGCAGGCTACAGATACTGACAGGCTACGGATATTGACAGGGCGAAGTGACACACAAGAGTCCCATGTCGGAGCTGAGTCATACTAGAACTTTAGTTGAATTGCTTGGATTGTTGAGATTTGAGTGTGCTTAGTAGTGATTGCCTGGTTTTCATAGTGTTGGATGTTGCATGATTAAGAATGATGTTGTTTGAGCTGTCGGACTTACCTTCATCATTTGAATTCCGAATGATCGGAGAAGGTAGCTCGGGTGTGGGAGATTCGCTGGAGAGAGATCAGTGTCCGGATGTGATGTTTCTGGAAGAAGACCGATCGACTGGACTTTTAGAGATATTCAAGGAGTTAAGACCGTCTGCATATGAAGGCTCGACGGACCCCTCAGAAACACAAGTGTGGCTGGGACAGCTCGATCATACTTTCAGAGTTTTAAGATGTGAGGATTTGGAGAAAGTGAAGCTAGCCGCCTTCATGCTTGAAGGAGATGCTGAGGGATGGTGGAAGACCTCACTAGGTGTGATTGGAGAAGAAGCTGTATGTTGGGAGAGATTCAAGGGTGTGTTCCTTGAAAGGTATTTTTGGAGGAGCTTAAGAGAGGATAAGAGACTATAGTTCATGAAGCTGAAGCAGAGAAGCATGTCAGTAGCATAGTACGAGATCGTGGTCACCGAATTTTCACATTTTGCACCATACGTCATGGACACCGAAGAGAAGATGGCATACTTGTTCAAGAATGGATTGAAGGAAGACATCTAGGCAAAGTTGAGGGCGAGAGAGTTCATGAAGTACGAGGATGTGTTTAGTTTAGCTAAGAGATTGGAGGAGAGTATGTGGGAACAACGAGAGATCCGAGATTAGAGGATATTGAAGGGAAAGAGGAAGAAACAAGAGAGGGACCATCAAAGGAACCAAGAATATCAATACCAACGTGAGTCGGCACTACGTATGAACCAGATATGCTTAAACTTTAGAGACGAAGGTCACATTCAGAGGAGTTGCCATCAACCACCGACACTTCGAGACTCGAGACCCGCAGTCCCAGATTACCACCAGTCTTCGCAACTACAACGACAAATACAAGCGCACCAAGTACCAATCTACCTTCAAGCCATCTGTCAGCCCGGTGACTACATGGAAGAGGATGCCTGCAAGGGATATCCAAGTCAGTTCGAGGACCAGGTATATTAATTTCGAGGAAGAAATTCTTTTAAAGGGGATAGGTTGTAATGATCTTAAAATTTTAACAAATGATTGTTAGCAAAAAGTGTGATTTTAAATATTCCTTTTCTTTTCTTTAGGGGTGTTCAAATATTTTTCTGATTTGTTGGGGATTATGAGTAAATTAGTGTAACTCAACCCTTTGTTGTACACATGTGTAGTGTACAGCTGCCTTGCAATCCAACCTTGCCCTTTTAATGAACTTGGAGGGTTGAGATTCATTCTCATCACCAAGGGATAATGAAGGGCCAAGATCTTTTAGGGTTTTAGACTAGGGTTTCTTCTAACCTTAGCTCATTTTTATTGTGCTAAGAAGAAGAGAAGAGAAGAAGAAGCCCTAGAAGACCAAGAAGGAGAGCTAGAGGAGGAGGAAGAAGAGGATTAACATGAAGATCCAAAACACTCGATCTAGGAATCGCGTGCTTAATGAGGTAAGTACATTGTGTACTTCTTGGACTCCGTACTTGAATAATTTCCATGAGAAAACATGAGCTTGTTTATTATTCATGATTCTAGAAGGTTTCGTTTCATTCATTACATGATAACTCGTTCAGAATGTGCATTTTGTATCTTGTGGTGTAAATTTATTTATTTCATTGTTCTTGATTTCTTTTGGAGTGTTTATTTTTTACTAATTGTTTGATGAGTGATTTAAATTGCTAGTGTTGTTAAATGATGGGTTTAATTGTGTATTTCAGACTTAATTTATCATGGGGGAAGACGCTATAAAGAGTAGAAATGGAGAACACCGAAATTGAGGCGAATTCTGGGCGAGAAAAACCCAAAAGCGCACTGGTGAGTGGGTGGTTGATCCACCGACGAAGCTTTAACCTTTTGGACCACTGTCGGGGGTTTCGTCGGGCCACCGACGAGACCCACTGACGAGTTAGGGCATAGACGATCCCTGTCGGTGGTACCGACGGATCCGCCGACGAAATTGACCACATGAGGGTTACTGTCGGTTGCATGTCAGTCTACCGATTGCATCCGCCGACAGGGACTAGTTTTGGTTTGGAGTTTCGGTCGGTGGACTCGTCAGTCCATCGACGACACCTACCGACGGGAGTCGGTGGATTCGTCAATAGCACCAACAGAAACAACCGACGGGCTTTGGACTAGTGGACTTTGGTCGGGGGATCCGTCGGTGGCACCAATGGAACTCGCTGACGGGTGTCGGTGGATTCGTCGGTCCACCGAGGCGCATTTCAACCAAATTTTTGGACTTGGTCAGTGGACCCGTCAATCCACCGACGGCACCCGCCGATGGGGGCATTTGAGGCAAATTGGGAGAGAGAATGAAGGGTAGGTTTGGCATCCAAGTTTTGATGTTAATACATATGGATTATTGTGACGATTGTCAATCAATATGAAGTGAATGAACAATGAAATATTTAATGTTGATTATCTTCATGTTTGTACCTTGATTAACACTGGCATACTCTTAAGAATTAGCTAGTGAAGTGTTGTGTGAATCAGATAGGTTGAAACATGAACTACTTATTCTGATGCATGACCCCGTAGTAGTTGTGAACAGTGGTTAATTATGTGAAGATTGAATGTGATTATGCACTTGCATAAAGTGCATCACTTATTCAATTAATTAGTTTCCTGCATATGTGTAGATGTGAATGATTCTATATGGAATGAATGGAATGTGTTATACTATTATGACTATTCCTATGCATATCATGTAGTTGAATGATAATTTATTGCATTAAAAAGACATGCATGCATTGTGGGTTCTTGAGTGAGACCCAAACCCTGGACTGACCTTGGCTCCTTTATGAAGGACCAATGGGTAACGTTAGGATACTTGGACTCCGAGGTAAGTGCCAAATGAGAGACAAGATCTCTGGTGTCCCAGTGAGGGACTGTATATGTATAAATCAAATGTTGATTTATGGGTGAGGGATTAGCAACCCCAAGACCCCGAGGACAGCTATATATGGTATGGTATATATAGAGAGAAATATGATTGGCATGTGTGGAGTCCAGTGATGTGCCACGGAGGGAGGTTCACGAAGATGAAGCCCTCAGAACCACCCTCATGATAGAGGTTGTTGGGTTCCCTTTCTAGGTGGAGGAAGGGTTCCCTCCAAGATTTGCGACTTCATGTGACTGTGCTGAACACACAGGATCCACTGACGGCTTTAACCCTATGTGGTTCATGTACTCCATAGTAGCGATGCATGTTGGCGTAGTGGGATCATGTGGACATCAAACACCACAATACCCAATCTCATTCGTTGCATTTACGTGTTTGTAAACGGCTATCAAGTTTGGCTAGTAGTATATTTGTTCATGTCATTGCATCTAATGAACAAACCATTGCATTTATTCATGGCATGTCATGCATTCATGGATATGTAAGTATGTCAATCTTAGTTAGTACATTGTAATTGTTGAGCGCGTAGCTTATGCCTTTCTGACTTCCAACATTTCAAGTGACATAGTTAGTGATGCTGTGGCGGGTGCCTGGATGATTTGGAGGCGGTGACGAGAAGACTTGGCTTCTTCTACGTACCTGCTATTTGGATTCTGTGTATTATTGGCTAGAGTAGTTGTACTCTTTTGGTTAGGCTATGTTTTCAGCCTTTTTTTGTACTTATCAATATTAATGATGTATTTTAAACTTTGTACTAGTTTAACATACTCTTATATTTATTCTACTTCCGCTGATTACTCTCTGATTTTAGTTTGGAGGTACTGTGTTAGTGAGTGCCACCCCCTTGGGTTGTATGAGAAGGGGGTGAGAGTCATGCCTAGAATCCTTGGTCTATGCTCACGTGTTCATGAAGCATATCCTGGAATTCGAGTCGTGACAAAGTGGTATCAGAGCGTATGATCCTTTGATTAGATCATAGTATAGAAGAAAGATGCGAGTAAGGGGATATATATATATAAGACTGAGAATTAGGATTGATTTTCAGGTGTGTACCCTTAGAGGTTTCTTTCTGATGGATGCAAAATGATAGAGAGCTCGCTATTCTTATACATCTAAAGATTGAACCTTAAGGATGTTTTGTGTAGTGAGTATACTGGGTTGGAAAGTCCAATGGGACTTGATGACCAAAGACTTACTGTGTGTTGATGTCTAAAATGTATCTAAGTATGTAAAATCCTAACACTGACCAAGTACCCCCATAAGTATATGGGATGATGTTGTTGCAAATGCATCTATGCCCTTGAACTTATGAAAAGGAAGGTGTGTTCGCGTAATTAATAAGGAAAGGTAAAAGATACATTATAAATTATATATAATGGTTTAACCTCAAAGGAATTTCTACAAAATCAAACTGCATAAAATAATTGATTGGTAAACTAATTGGACCTAGATTACATAATTCTAGCATCCTAGTGTTTTACTTAAGTGCTTTCAAAATTTGTTTGATGTGGCTGATTTGGAGTGTGATGTGATGATTGATTCCTGGACTGATGTCACGGATGTGAGTGTTTGATTTGCTCCCATGCCGAGAGTTGTGGCTTTAATAGCGATGGAGATGTTGTTGGTTAGTAGGGCATATTGTGAGTCCAATTCCTAGTGGGTATCACGTGGACTGGTATCTAGTGGGCGGACCGAGAGAGAGGCAGGCAGGCTTTAGATACTGACTGGCTACGGATACTGACAAGCTGGAGTGACACACAAGAGTCCCGAGTTGGAGCTGAGTCATACTAGAACTTTAGTTGACTGGCTTGGATTGTTGAGATTTGAGTGAGCTTAGTAGTTTTTGGCAGGTTTTCTTAGTGTTGGAGGTTGCATGAGTGAGAATGATGTTGTTTGAGTTGCCGAACTTACCTTCATCATTTGAATTCAGAATGATCAGAGAAGGAAGCTCGAGTGTGGGAGATTCGCTGGAGCGAGATCTGTATCCAGATGTTATGTTGCTGGAAGAAGATCGATCGACTTGACTTTTAAAGAGATTCAAGGAGTTGAGACCGTCTACGTATGAAGGCTCGACTGAACACTCGGAAACACAAGTGCGGCTGGGGCAGCTCGATCATACTTTTGGAGTTTTGAGATGTGAGGATTTGGAGAAAGTGAGGCTAGCCGCCTTCATGCTCGAAAGATAGGCAGAGAGATGGTGGAGGACCTCACTAGGTGTGATGGGAGAGGGTTGTATGTTGGGAGAGATTCAAGGGTATGTTCCTGGAAATGTATTTCTTAAGGAGCTTAAGAGAGGATATCGGACTAGAGTTCATGAAGCTGAAGCAGAGAAGCATGTCAGTAGCAGTTGACAAGATCAAGGTCACCGAATTGTCACAGTTTGCACCATACCACATGAACATCGAGGAGAAGAGGTCTTACTTGTTCAAGAATGGATTGAAGGAAGGCATCCAGGCATAGTTGAGGACGAGAGTAAAGACCTGAAAAATACAGATTAAAAAGAACATTTACATAAAAGGGTAAAATGGTAAATTAAACCACTACACCTAGAAACTAACCTAAGGTTACCATTAAACTAAGGTTGCTTAATGTTATAAACTAT
>JAUPMG010279089.1:0-18590 GCA_031762675.1 Pachysandra terminalis | reverse complement strand
CCACGTCAAAGATCAAATTTAGTGGAATGGGTCCTACCCTGTGCAACCGCTAAGTAGAGTAATCCTGCAACATTGAACAGATAACTGCAATTGGGGAGGTTGACAGTGCATAGAGATCGTTGCCCAACATATTGTAAGCACATAATAGATCTTGTGATTATGTATGTCGAACCACAATTCAACAAAAAGGTATGTTGATATAACAACTTGGAAGTACAAATCAGTTCTCTATCTCTTTTACATGAGAGTTATATGCAACTGAGTTTGGCAACAGACTGGCCGTCTTAATTATTTGCTTATAACATATGGATTAGGGGCCCTATTATATATATGGCCATTTGGCTGCCTCTTTTACAAGTATTAAACAGTATTTGTAGTAATAAAAGACCATCTAAAAGCTGGAAATAGGAAGTATTTTTTTTTGATAAATGATGAATCATATAAAAGATCAAGAGTAGGGAAAAGGAAAACAAACACCAAGGCTAGAGAGACAAGACTCTTGCCTGGGACACAAGACAACGAAAATACATAGAAACACCACCCAATACACCAAACCCACCAGCTGTGCCCCATCCCAGGGACCAACCCATCATATCCGTCCTCCTGTATCATCTCCAAAGATGAACCATGGCACTCCTCCCCAGACCCCTCCTAGCCAATAGCTCAGCCACCAAATTGGCCCCACGAAACATGAGCTAGAACGAGACATTCCAATCCTGCTTAGGGATCAAGCCAGACGGACGAGATGAGTATATCTCCAAGCACATTGCTCACCTCTCATCCAATCGATAATAGAAGAAAACAAGCTCTCCACAATCCAATCTCGAAAGCCCTGTGCCCTAGCTAACCTCAAACCAGCCACTAGGGCCACCAACGCAACCCTCACCAACCCATCGCCACCGCCTGGATCAGAGAAGGCGAACAAATAGGCCCCCTCACTATCTTTGAATACCACCTTTGGGCCCAAAAGAATCCAAGGAAAAGGTAGCAAAATTGAGCTTCACCCGCCCAGCCTCCAAAGGCTGCCAATCCAGGTTCAAGCCACCTAATTCCTTCGACTTGCACAACTCCCACTTAACCAGATGGTCCCCCTCTTACTGTTACTCTCCCATAAAAGCTTCCGCCGAAGCTTCTCAATATGAGAAGTCACCCCCTTGAGCATACGGAACAACGACATAGAGTAGACAGGAAGATTAGCCATAACGGCCTAGATAAGAGTGATACTACCACCCAAAGACAAATAATTTCTCTTCCCACTGGCCAACCTCTGCTCAATCCTCTTGACAACAGGATCCCAAAAAACCCCGAATTTGGGGTTACCCCCCAAGGGTGGGGTAACCCCAAGTAAGGCAAAGGCCACTCCCCCCTTCCCACATCCAAAAGCCGCTACACACTCATCTAACATCTCCTCCTCCACATGGATACCAACCATCGACGTCTTCCCCAGGTTGACCTTCATACCAGACACTATCTCAAAGACTCTAAGAATGCTCTTAACCCATCTAACCCGCCCAAGGTCTGCCTCATTAAACAGAATCGTATCATCAGCAAACTGGAGATGGGACACCTCCACCTCTCCCTCCCAACCCGGAATCCTCTAACTAAACCCCTCTACTCATCTATACCCATAAACCAGCTCAAAACATCCCCAACCAGAGTAAACAGGAAGGGAAATAATGGGTCTCCCTGTTTGTTATTCCTAGAGGAAGGAATAAAACCACGAATTGACCCATTAAACAAGGATGAGAAGCAACATTCCTCAGGCACTCTACAATCCATCTCCGCCATCTCATCCCAAAACCTTTCCACTCCAAAATATGATCCAAGAAGTCCCATTCTATTCGATCGTAAGCTTTTTCCAAATCCAGTTTAATGACCAGCCCCGAACTCCCAACTCTAGACCTCTCCTCGACACACTCCGTAGCCACAAGAATACTATTGACAATCAGCCTCCCTTTATAAATACACTCTGCTGAGGAGAAACCAACTGATGTAGCACCATCCTCAACCTAATCGAAAGGATCTTGGCAATGATTTTATAGAGGCTGGTGGTCATACTGATAGGCCTAAAATCCTTGATATCATCAGCCCCAGGCTTCTTAGGGATAAAAACCAAAAATTTAGCCTTTGTAGCTCTATGGACAATCCCACTCGCAAAAAAATCAATAAAAACCTTCAAGAGATTTTCCTTGATCACCTTCCAATTGCTTTGAAAAAAGCAAATTGTGAATCCATTGGGACCTGGAGCCTTATCCCCGACCAACTCTCAGATTGTTGCCTTAATTTCCTCTTCCTCAAAACCTCTTTCCAACCACTAGCTACTCTCCTAATCCAAGCAACCCTCACTCCTGCTTTTCAACTCCAAGTCAAAAAATTTCTCTAATTTATACAACCGAGAGTAAAAATCAGATAAAGCAGAAGTGATGTCCTCCTTAGACTCCACTCTCTCTTCCCCTACCCTCAGAGATACCATCTCATTCTTCCTTCTTCTCCCATTGACCATTTTATGAAAGAAACTAGTATTTCCATTTCCTTCCTTCAACCACTTCACCCGACATTTCTGCCTCCAACTAATCTTCTCAAGTCTTAGAACATCCTCTAACTCTTCTTTTAAATGGTGCTAGAAGGCCTATTATCCAATATTGATCTAAAAATTCAAATGGTACTAGAGATTTACCGAGATTTAAATTTATTTTATTTTTTTAATGAAAAGCGGTAAAGAATTTCCTTGACGAACTGTTTCACAGAACTTACATCCTACTGAAAAATGACAGCCAGTCGATCAAGGGAGGCTTCTCAGCCATCTTGAAGAAACGGCATTCTTGGCAACAGAATGTACTGAATCATTTCCTGTTCTGTACGTGAGAAAAATGAAAACCAGAGGCTTCCCTAGCTCTCATGTGAATAGGAGAACGTATTCCTCTTTATAGCTTTAAATAAAAATTCTACTCCAAATTCCCTTCAACTCTGAGATACAAATGCTGTTAAACCCTAAGAAAAGCAACTAGAGGCTAGCAGTCTTTTTTTTTTCTTTCTCTAGTAGAGGGTTCATCAGAGAGAATAGAGATTATAATGATATGAATTTGGTAATTTTAGGGCATAAACAATTTAAAAAGGGTTCTAGAGAGAAGAGATTATAATGATATGAATTGTACTTTTAAACAATTTAGAAAGGGAACTAACAATGTATCAGCTATCAACTGATTCAAACTTATAAACCAAAAATAATAATAAATGAATAAATAATGCATGAAAGGTCAAAACTGCCGCCCGATGTTTATAGGGCTTGCTGATGCAACTCTTCTAGCATGATGAGGTAAAGAAATCTTCAACTAACTGAGACTGATATTGACCTCCTCTGGGTTCTCCCTCACGCTCCGGTTACTAACAAGTTCCATACCTAACTGCCCATTATTTCCTGCACCAAATGAATAGCTTCCCTGGTTCAGTGAGCACAAGTGTGTGTGCGTTCCACGCTACAGAATTAGTAGGACTGATTTGTACAACCTGTTCCTTCTTCTCCTTCAGTGGTGTCACCAGCGTTAGTTTGAGAACATTTATGACCCTATCTTCCTGTTATGTAAAAACGCATTGAAACACAAATAATTTAGATAGATAAGCACATAAAGGAATGAAGCTATAGAATGCTAGCCAGACCTCCTCATCATCTGCAAGTCCAAGACTAGATGTATATTCTCCATTACCGAATGAATAGACATCGCCATTTTTAGACAAAACAAAGGTTGTGTACTCTCCAGTGGCTACTTAAACTGCTTTGACATTGTTCAAGGCTTCAACCACCCTAGGAACCGATTCAAGCCAGAAGCTCCCATGACCCAAGCATCCATGACTGCCCCAACCCCAGGTGCACAATCGCCCGTCCCGACCCACTACAGCAGCATGCCAACAACCAGCCACAACCATCATGGGCTGAAGATTCAAAGCCTGAAAAGTTCAATCAACTGAGGATATCCCTCATGAAGTGCTGAGCCTTGTCCTAGCTTTCCCCCCAAACCACACCCAACTGAATACACAGACCTGATATATGGAAATAACACAGTTAATTGATTATGAACATAATTGGCTAAAAATGAAAAGATGTTAGATAAGATGGGGATGGCTGCCCGGTTGAAAAGCCAGAGCTAGAAGATAGCAATGACCGGCTGCGATTTGAACAACGGGTTTGTTCTCCAGTGGACCTAACAGAGGATGAGGCTCCTGATCAAGGGGCTCACTTTGATGACCAAGTTTGAAATCACTACCCCAAGAAAGTGTATAAAGCCTTCCCTCTCTGGATAGAACTGCTGTAAAGAAATTCCCTATAGCAGCTTGAACCACAAATATGTTCTTCAAGGACTCAACTGGTTGTGGAGTTGTATTAGGCTCAGGTTCCACATTCTGATAATCCTCGTCTCCAAATAAGCCCCTCCCACATGCCTAAACCTGCCCTGCATCACTGATCAGCATTGTCCTCCCTGAACCAGCTGCTGCCTGGATAATTCTTATGCCTTGCAATGAACTGTGCATCATTAATGGTAGTTGTTTAATGGTTGTTCAAACTCAAAAATATTTTTTTTTATACTTGTTGAACCATTTGATATACATTGTTGTGCCATTCTCTTAACAGCTTGAGCTTTTAGAGTAAGTGGTTCTTAACATGGTATCAAAGCGGGATGTTGAGTGTTCGTTTCCCGGGGGTATGTGTTTGTGTGTTTGTTCTCCCACGGATGTGTTGTCCCGTGCTGGTATGGTGTTTGTTTGCCTCGGTGTCCTGTGTTCTCCCATGGATGTGTTGTTTCCGTGCGTATCCCGCACGTGTAGGGGTACTGAACCATTTGATGCACACTGTTGTGCTTTTCTCTAACATCTTATGCTTTTAGAGCAAATGGTTCTTAACACTACTATTAACATATGAATTTCTGAAACAATAATGGAAGCTAAGAATCTGATTTGGCGAGGCCGCCAATCATCTTCCAAGTTGCCGTACCCAAGTTGGCCTGATTTGTTAGACCTGAATGAATATATATCCCCTTTCGTTGACACCGCGATACTATAACCTGGTCCTGCTATTGCCTGTGACTTCTCCCTTCTGTAACATGCTTCCCCAAGCAGCAAGAACTTCAGCACCAGCTTCCATGACCCTCCACACTTTTGTTTCAGACCCTGTTGCCCTTCTTTTGTCATGGACCTAAATATGGCTCTCTCCTCGCACATATTCAGAGCGGCGAACTCCGGTACGGACAGGTTGAAATTAGGTTTAATGATTTCAGGATTCCGCCTGAAGTATGAACATGTCGCCTGCCATCGCAACCGTAGTAATCCAAATAACCAAAGATAGAGAAAAAAATTTCTTTAATTATGAAACAAAAACAAGAAACAGGAACTTGCCTCAAGGTTTGCAAGATCTTGAGGTTCCAAATTATAGCTTCTCAGGATATGGACAGCAATGTCGGGTTCTAAATCTGACGGAAATTCTCCAGGGATTGAGTTCTCATCAAAGCGATGTTGTTCTTGCAATGAAGTGTTGGAGGAGAGCCGATCGGCGAAGCGATGGATTCAACAACCATGTTCTGGCATTGTTCACTTGGTGTTCCATTAGCATCCATTGGTAATGGAGAAGCTTGCAGCATCCGAGCTCTACAGACAAAAAAGAACTAAACTGCTGAAAATATTTGAAAACAGAATTGAACTAATCCAAACGATGAACTTGTTTACTAGTCTCGGGTAAATAAACAAAAAGAATCTTTGCTCAGAAATCTTAACCTTTTATATGAACTCATTGTTTTCCAGTCTCAGAACCTGCAAGTAGAACGAACACAAACAGCAATGTAATAACCATTTCATATCATAATAAGAAACAGGAAAACTGATTTCAGATCCATCAGCAATGTAATAACCAACCAAGATCTTGAAAAAATGCAAAGAAGGAAGAGAGTTTCAAAAGCAAGAACCTGTTTGTTACCGTTCGAATGAAGCAGCATAGTAGCGTAAAATATATATATATATATATATCTAAAAGATAAATAGAAGGAAGGAGCAAAGGAAAAGGCTTTGAAGAGAATAGGACTCTTTTATTAGAAGGATTTTAGATCAATCCAACTTTAAAAAAAATAAATAAATAAGAGTTTGGAAGAGAAAAGAACTCTTATAATTGAAGAATTTTAGATAACTACTTATAATTAAGATGAATTAAGGGGTGAATTACACTGACACCCCCTTCTTGAGTTTGGTATAATGACAACCAAACCTTGGCCATTACAACCAACATCCTTATTGGACCAAACGGGGTCTAATGATCTTTAAGAGAAATTGATCATGTGACTATAATACCCCGCAATTAATAATAAATGTAATAAACATCAATTATTTATTTTTTATTATTTTATTTTTTATATTTTGTTTTTATCTTTAAATTTATTTATTTATTATTTATTATTTTTATCCTATAAGAGATAATTGGGGTTTTCACAATTTTCAATATTACAAAACTTCTTTCTTCTTTCATATAATCACCTATCTTGTTCTTAGAATCATTAAACAATGTATATAAGGATAATTTTGTCCTTAAAATATGTTGTTATCAACAAAAAGTAAATATTTTGTTATTTTATTGACGGTTATTAACTAAAGGGGTTTGGAGGTTTGTTGTAACATACTTTCAAACTATACCGGATGCTTTGTGATGGCCAAGATTTGAGGGGTATTTGTTGTCACTATGTCAAATCCAAGGGGTAAGTAAATATTTTGTTATTTTATTGATGGTTATTAACGGAAGGGATTTGGAGGTTTGTTGTAACATACTTTCAAACTATACGGGATGCTTTGTGATGGCCAAGGTTTGAGGGGTATGTGTTGTCACTATGTCAAATTCAAGGGGTTGTGAATGTAATTCATCATAAACTAAATAAACAAACCATTAAAATCAAATTTATTTATGCGTTAATGATTTGGCACAATAAAATCATGTCATTGGCTATGGGTCATGTTGACCCAATCCGAGCAGACGGGAGAACTTATCGAAGCCATCTGTGTATTGCTACGTAGGAGATTCTAATGTGATGTGAAATAGCCTCGAAGGTAAAAGTATAAATTTTCCGCAATACAGGAAAGGGTAAAATTGTAATTTTGCCCTTTCCCTTGAGAGCGTTTCACATCGCGAGGATCCGCGGTGAACCAGTACGCACTTCTCTCTTGCTTTAAAATGGAAAGCCACGTGGAGACGAATCACGTGTACATGTAATCGGATCTTCGAAGCTACGAGCGTCTCGGATTTTCTGCTGGTTCAATCTTTTTCTCTGGTCTCTCTTCCTTGATTTTGGATTAGGTTTTCAATCTCTAATTTTCTCCATTTTGAAGCTCAGGGGTTCTGTTTGCTTGGCGTTTTTGTTACGCGATCTTGTCTGCACATTTGAGGTAATGTTCTTTCGATAATCGCTGTTTACAATTAATGTCGATTTATGAACTAGGCTAATGTGTTTCTGATTTGATTTGCCGTTTTTCTTAATGGCGTTTCACCAGTTGATCTGAAACCCTCTCTATCTGTCTATCATGAATAGATTCAGATTTTTTTGTTTTCAGAATGAAACAGGGTTCAGCAAATGAGTTAGGTTACTATTTGTGTGTCTCTCCACTCAAACTCCTTCAATGAGCAATGGAATCCTCTTACCTATAGCCAATGAAAGGATTAGGAGTGAGTAGGAGAGGGTTTTGGGAGGCCTTTGATGTTAGGGAAAGTTGGTTCGAAGAAATGCTCCAAAACCTCTAACCTTGGGGCTTTAGAGTGATCTTCTATTTATAATTTTAAGCCTCAATGGCTTTCCTTCAGTTAATCTAAGTCTTTGCTTTGGTTAGCCAAAGGTCCCAACGGCTATATTTACTGCCCTCAACGGCTCTATTTTTTCAAATAAAAAGTCAATTCGCGGTCTTCGATTAACCAAAGCATTGCTTTGGTTAGCCGATACTTGGGAAATCACCAACAGGTGAATTTGGTTGGGTTAACCAAAGGTAAGCTTCGATTAGCCAGTGGTAGCCCAAGGCTTGAGAAATCCAGGTTCTTGATTTCTAATCGTGGATCAACGTGTATCAATAAAATTATCACTCGTAATAGAACGAATCCTTGTAGAATAGGTCTATTTGAGGGTGTCGAACCTCAAGGACTACGGGGTTCAATTGTTAAGTAATCAAGAATAATTCCAATCGAATTCAGAAATGATGATTGATTTTTGTTTTGCAATTAAAACTAATTAAAAATGTAAAAACAAGAATTAAATAAGATAAAGAGATTATAAGGAATTGACTTTACCACTAACCTCATAATGATGATAAACTATATTTAACATGAGAATTTCACTTACGTGCATGATATGACTCGTGTGTGTTTGTCAAGCACACAATGATGTCGTCAAGAAAAATACATTTATTAAGAAATTAGAATAACCCATCTTCGGTAGGCACAGATCGTCCACCTAACTTCTAAATTGCGGTACGATCCATCTTCTCTAGGTATGAACTATCAAATTTCTTAATTCGGATACACGCGATCAATGAATAAGCATAACCCATCTTTTGGCAAGCATTAATTGTCTATCTAAATTAAGCTAACCTAGGGCGTAGAGCAATTCATCCTTCCTAGGCATGGTCTATTTGACCCTATTGATTTCGTGTCAATTAAAATTGTTGTAAAACCATCATTCGTATAATCACAGAAAATACGAATGTTGATTTCAATAGAGACAAACAACTTTCTGAGATAAAACAAGAGGTTTATCAAAATTGAATGTAAACATTTAAACACAATTACAAAGTAATATCCAGGTTCAACAACCATCATTCATGCTCATAAAATTCTCAAAATAAAAATACAATTACACAATCATTAGTCGGAAAGGGTTACATCAATACCTACGAATGAATTAGCTGCTCATGGAGGTGCTAGAAATCGCCTTTGTTGAAGAGGAATCCATTCCAAGAGAACTGTCGCGCAACATTCTTCCCGAACTCTTTTTTCCCACTTTTTAGTTCTTCACGTTGTTCTGCCCTTTCTTCCTTGGTGTTGACCTCCTCTCCTCTTCTTGGTATCTCCCCTCTTTTCTTTAAGGCTGTGTTTGGATTTGGATTTCAAATCTTAGGTAAATGATGGATTCACTTCTAATCTAGTATGTTGGTCATTACGAGGGGGATGTTTGTATGTCTACAATTCTTGTATACTTTTTGTTTTGTTGACTGTATAGGGTACATATATACTCTCTGTACATTTTGCCTTTTGGTCCTTTTATACAATATTACTTTACCGATCAAAAAAAAAAATGATGGATTCACTTGTACTTTTCCTAGAAATCTGAAAATGCTTAAGACATAAAAATAACGCAAAACATTAAATTACAAAGAAACTAAGAGATTAATGTATGCAAGTTAAGGGGCTTGAATATGCAACATTCGGCGCTTATCAATTTCCAACCGAAGAGGCCTTCGATTAGTGTTCGACTAACTGAGGGCTAGGTTCGGTTGCCGAAGCGAAGGCCACTTCGTTTAGTCTCGACTAATTGAAGGCTGCTTTCAGTCCACCAAAGCATAGCTTCAACCAACAGAAGACTGCTGAATGCTCAAAATGAAAGGGCATTCAAGCTCCTTTGAATCCTTAATAAATTTGCCAATTGTGTGAGGGTTCTAAGGTCTTTTTTAAAGTGCAACTTACCTTGGCTAGGTTAGCATCCAAAGATGTGACTTGTTGAAGCTTTGGCCATCCTTGAGTCTTTCAACTGGGCTTGATATTACCTAGAAGAGCATAGCCAGAGACTCTCTAGGACTAAGTCACAAATTTGACAAATAGAGGATAACACAAATATGCCTATGAAATTAACAGTAATTTTCGAAAAAAAGGAAAAATAATACCATGAGGTTCTCGAAATATGCACCATTCAGCTCACCAGAATATTGCTGACTTGAAATTGTGGAGGTTTTAGATGCTTGGAAGGCAAGCTCAAGTGCATAGTTGGTGGCATGGGAAAACTAGTCTCAAATTAACCTAACATCTTCAGCTGATCTATAGAAGTAAAACAATATCGTGTTATATGAGCTATCTAGGTGCCCTTTGGCACAAGGTTTTTTGTACCAAGACCGAACTGGTGATTACTAAACCTGTAAAATCGAGCCATCTGAGGTGCTTCGAGCTGCTTAATCCCCAAAAACACAACTGAAGCTACTCTTTTACCGATATTGGGTGGATAAGGTTTTTTGAGATTTCGAGAGTGTCCCAACTATTCGTCTAAATCGAAGAACCAACCGTCCAGACGTTGCTACGGCGATTCCAACAAGCACAATGCAAAATGAAAATAGAGACACGATTTACGTGGTTTGGCAAAGTTGCCTACATCCATGGATTACCATGTGGGCAATCATTCTTCACAGGATCACTTCTCATATGAAGACATTTCAAAGAAGTATAAACTTCAATATTATTAATCACTTATTATATTTCTCAGCGGGCTTACCACCCCGTGGTGGCCAATTTGACACTTATTATATTTCTCAACAGGCTTACCACCCCGAAATGGCCAATTCGTCGCTTATTATATTTTTCAGTGGGCTTGCCACCCCGAGATAGCCAATTTGGCTCTTATTATATTTCTTAACGGGCTTGCCACCCTGAGATGGACATTCATACTTTTTATATTACTCAGTGGGCTTGCCTCCCTGAGATGGCCGATTCGTATTTTATTATATTTTTCAGCGGGCTTGCCACTCCGAGATGGCCAATTTGTCACTTATTATATTTCTCAGCAGGCTTGCCAACCCGGGGTGGATAATTTGTCACTTATTATTTCTCACAACGAGCTTGCCACCCCGAGATGACAATTCGCCATTTATTATATTTCTCAGCGGGCTTGCCATTTCGAGATGACTAATTCATTTCTTATTATATTTCTAAGCGGGCTTGCCACCCCAAGATGGCTAATTCGTCACTTAGTATGTTTCTCAGTGGGCTTAGCGCCTCAAGATGGCTAATTCATCACTTATTATATTTCTCAGCAGGTTTGCTACTCCCTAGATGGCTAATTCGTCACTTATATCTCACAGTGGACTTACCACCCCGAGATGGCCAATTCACCATTTATTATATTTCTCAGTGGGCTTGCCGCCTCGAGATGGCCAATTTGTCAATTATTATATTTCTCAGCTGGCTTGCCACCGCCAGATGGCCAACTCGCGTGACCTAAATATCAATTTCGAATATGATGCCCCAACCATCAGTCTACATATACAGGAACGAGAACTTCATGCACTAAGTATATTGTCGTCATCATCGGAATGCACTCACGACTATTTACAAGCGCCATAAGTGCAAGGAGCTAATGATGACTGTATTTTAAGCACACACGTGGCACCACCTCATTAGTGACACACACATGGCACCACCTCATTGGTAACATGTTATATATATCAACTAAGATCCAAAACACTGTTCATCAACCCCTCGAGAACACTGTTCATTGTTTCTCGGGAGTATTGTTCACCAATCCCTCAAGTTACTGTTTATCATTGTTTACTGTTCACTTATTTGACTGTGTCACAAATTACAAAATGTATTTTTATACATGCAATGTCTTTTGCACACATAGAAAGATGAGACCCTGGCAATGGCCATTGTCACATTACCCCTGTACTTTTCTATCTTTTGTTCCGATGCTTCATCCAATCCCCTTCTTTTCTTATCAAATCCTTGCATGCTAAACTTGATTTACTTTGTCTGTTTTTATTGATGTTAATCATTAGAAATTGATATCAACACTTCTAACTATCCTAAGTAGCAAAAAGTTCTATTGATGTTAAACAGTGTTATCTTTTACTGCAGAGCAAGGGAAAATTCTGGAATGATCTCAAAGGTGCATACATTGTTGGGGAGCTTCCAAGTTTCCATTTAGAAAGGTAATGGTACGTACACCTCTTTATTGCTGATCCTTTCGTGTCAATAGTTGGAAATGATTGAAATGGAATTATATAATTCAATCAAGTGCGTGTTATTGCAGGCTTGGCAACTCAGACAACCACGCCAAAGATCAAATTTAGTGGAATGTGTCCTGCCCTGTGCAACTGCTAAGTTGAGTAATCCTGTATCGTCGAACAGATAACTGCAATTGGGGAGGTTGACAGTGCATTGAGATCGTTGCCCAACATATTATCATGGATCTTGTGATTATGTATGTCGAACCACAATTCAACATAAAGGTATGTTACTATAACAACTTGGAAGTACAAATCAATCCTCTAATCTCTCTGACATAGAGTTCTATGCAACTGTGATTTTTTTTTGTTCTGAACACATGAGAGAAATGAATGGAGAACATATTACTCATTTTTTTTAGGGTACAGAAAAAAAAAATATATTCCATAAAACAGAAACTAGTTACATAACAGAGTCTTTAACAGTCCTAATAGTTGTCCTTCCCATGAAGTCATCTTTGAGTACAGTGATCAAAAAGTGTGGTGTTCTTGAAATCCACACACATATTACTCTCTTTTTTCTCTCTCTAGTAGACTGGGTTCATCTCACCAGAGAGCAGAGGTTATAATGAAACGAGTTTGGTAATTTTAGAGCATAAACAATTTAAAAAGAGAACTGGAGAGAAGAGATTATAATGATAGGAATTGTACTTTTAAACAATTTAGAAAGAGAACTAACAGTGTATCAGCTATCAACTGATTGAAACTTATAAACCAAAAATAATAATAAATAAATAAATGATGCTTAAAAGTTCAAACCGCCGCCAGATGTTTCACTCATTGCTTGATCCTTTGTTTCTATATATAAAATTAACTAAAGGAGATCTAAACACCAAATGTAAAGCATGATGGATGGATGATGAGGTAGAGAAATCTTCAACTAACTGAGACTGATATTGACCTCCTCTGGATTCTTCCTCATGCTCAGGTCACTAACATCAATTTCCATACCCAACTGCCCCCTATCTCCTGAACCGAATGAATATATATTCCCTGATTCAGTGAGCACAAGTGTGTGCGCATACAGAATTAGTAGGACTGATCTGTACCACTTGTTTCTTCTTCTCCTTCAACGATGTCACCAGTGTTGGCTTGAGATCAGTTAACAACCTATGTTCCTTTTATGTAAAGCACATTGAAACACACAACACAAACATACATGTTAGTTTAGATAAATAAACACATAAAGGAATGAAGCTATAGAATGCTAGCCAGACCTGTTCAATAGTAAGTCCAAGACTAGATGCATCTGCACTACCGAATGAATAGACATTGCCATTTTCAGACAAAACAAAGGTTGTGTTTACCCCAGTGGCTACATAAACTGCTTTGACATTGTTCAAGGCTTCAACCACCCTAGGAACCAGTTCAAGACATAGCTTCCCATGACCCAAGCATCCATCGCGGTCCCAACCCCAGGTACACGCTCGCCCGTCCCGACCCACTACGGCAGCATGCTAACAACCAGCTGCAACCATCATTGGCTGAAGATTCAAAGCCTGAAAATGTTCAATCTACTTGGGATATCCCTCATTCAATGTTGAGCCATGTCCTAGCTTTCCCCCCAAACCACACCCAACTGAATATACAGACCCAATATATGGAAATAAAACAGTTAATTTATGAACATAATTAGCTAAAAATGAAAAGTTGTTAGATAAGATGGGGATGGTTTACATGCCGCCAGGTCGAAAAGCCAGAGCTAGAAGATAGCAATAGCCGGTTGCGATGTGAACAACAGGTATGTTCTCCAGTGGACCTAACAGAGCATGAGACTCAGTTCGATGACGAAGTCTGGAATCACTACCCCAAGAAAATGTGTAAACCCTTCCCTCTCTGGATAGAACTGCTGTGAAGCAACCCCCTATAGAAGCTTGAACCACAAATATGTTCTTCAAGGACTCAACTGGTTGTGGAGTTGTATTAAGATCAGTTTCTAGAATTTCAAACTCCTTTTCTCCAAATAAGCCCTTCCCACAGACATAAACCTGCCCTGCATCACTGATCAGCATTGTCCTCCCTGACCCAGCTGCTGCCTGGATAATTCTTATGCCTTGCAATGAACTATGCAACATCAATGGTAGTTGTTTAATGGTTGTTCAAACTCAAAAATATTTCTTGTTTCAATTTTTTTTTTCTACTATGAACATATGGGTTTCTGAAACAACAATGGAAGTTAAGAACCACTGTGCAACATCAATGATAGTTGTTTAATGGTTGTTCAACCCAAAAAATATTTTTTGTTTCAATTTTTTTTTTCTACTTTATTTTACCATGAACATATGAGTTTCTGAAACAAAAATGGAAGTTGAGAACCTGATTTTGCGAGGCCACCAAATGTCTTCCAAGTTGCCGTGCCCAAGTTTGCCGGAGCTGTTAGACCCAAATGAATAGACATCCCCTTTCGATGTCACCGCAATACTATAACCTGGTCCTGCTATTGCCTTTGACTTCTCCCTTCTGTGACATGATTCCCCAGTCAGCAAGAACTTGAGCACCAACTTCCATGACCCTCCACACTTTTGTTTCAGAACCTGTTGTTCTTCTTCTGTCATGGACCTAAATATGGCTCTCTCCTTGCACATATCCAGAGCGGCGAGCTCCGGTATGGACAGGTTGAAATCAGGTTTAGAGACATCAGGAGGCCGCCTGAAGTATGTACATGTCGCCTGCCATCGCAACCAGAGTAATCCAAATAACCAAAGATGAAAAAAAAAGAAAAAGGAATGCTTAATTGTGAAACAAAAACAAGAAACAGTCACTTGCCTTGAGGTTTGCAAGATCTTGAGTCTCCAAATTATAGCTTTTCAGGATATGGATAGCAATGTAGGGGTTTAAATAAAATTCTCCAGGGATTGAGTTCTCATCAAAGGAGTGTTGTTCTTGCAATTGAAGTGTTGGAGGAGGAGAGCCGATCGGCGGTGAATAAGCGATGGATTCAACAACAATGTTGTGGTATTGTTCACTTGGTGTTCCATTAGCGTCCGTTGGAGCTCTATAGACAAACGAAAAAAAGAACAGAACTGCTGAAAAGAACAATCCAAAATATAAGTAAATAAACAAAGAGAATCTTCGGTCAGAAATCTTAACCTTTTATTAGAACTCATTGGTATCTACTATCAGAACTGCAAGTAGAACACAAACAGCAAAGATCTTTAGTCTGTCATATCATATCATCGAAAGAAAAAGAAAAAATTGGAACAGATTGATTTTAGTTATGCAAAGACCTGTTTGTTACCCTTCGAATAAAAGGGGATTTACTCTTCTAGTAGAAGGATTTTTAGAGTAACCCAACTTAATCTAGAACAAATAACAAATATAATAAGAATAAGAGTTTGGAAGTGAAAGAACTCATTTATAGTTGAAGAATTTTAGATAACTACTTATATAATTAACATAGATTAAATAAACAAACGACTACAATCAAGTTTACTTATGGGATGCAGGCATGGCACAGTCTAACCACGTAATGTGTTGAGGGCCATTTCGACCCGACCAGACAGACTACAGATTTTGTCTTATTATTCAATCTAAAAACGCTTCTATGGGTCTGATTACGGGTCGGACTTACCCAAACCGACTAAACCTGACTTTGGGTTGGGTTTTATATCACTTTGAGTCAGTTTTAGGTTAAATGGGTTTGGGCTTTGGATTAGTGCTCCTATTGAACCACTTATCCAATATCCATTCCTACCAAATCAACATGTCTTATGAATGATAAAGAACTCTGTCCAAATATAAATCTTTTTATAAATAAGAACACATTATCTTTTCTTTTGAAAGGATAAACTATTAGGGGTGTAACTATTCGGTTCGGTTTTGTTCGGGTTGAGATTAACCCAAAATCAAACGATCCAAAAATTAACTGAATCGAATTGAGAACCGAACTCCTTAACCTAAAAAACTAAAGCAAATTGAAATGGGAAACCCTAAACACAAACCATCCAAACCTAGAAAGTAAATTTGGTTCGATATCGATCAGGTTAGGTCAGGTTAATACAAATTTTGTAAGATTACATTTTATATATAAAATTTTATGTTTTATATATTGGTGATGACGGATTTGTAAAAGACTAAATATATTAGAATAGATGAACAACTAATACATTCAGACCAATACACTCGTCAGACCAGAGAAAAAAGGTAGGAAGTCTCTCTTCAGACAGCCTAAACCGTCGCGCAGCCGTTCTATCAAGAGCGTTCCTTGTCAACCTTGGATCTATGTAAAAAACAAAGAGAAGGGGCTAGAAGGAAGGAGGAGTTGTAATAACTGAAGAAGAGGAGTGAATGCAATCACAGAGCAGTAAAACATCACAGGTTGAAGATCCCTCTCTGTCTCTTTCAGTGTATTTACTCCCTGTTGTTGTAGGTTTCAGAATTTCTAGTTTTTGATTCAAAGGTTTCAGACACTCTCAATTTTTTAGATCCCCTTTAATGGAGGATGGGTACTAGTATTTGTAGAGAGTTTCCCACTCTCAGTAGGACAAGTGTCACACGGCTAAGCATTTAGAGGGGGACTCTCATGTGCTAAGCGAGTCCTGAGTGCCACGTGTTCTTCAACACGGCTAAGTTACTTCTAGAGAAAGAGACCAAATCATTTCAAACCTTAAAAACTGCTCTGCAAAGGTTGCTTTGGAACTTGAGCAACACAGCTCTGAAGAAGTGGTTCACTTTCACACAAGTTGCAATGAGCAATGTCACCATCCTGCCACCATTCCAGATAAGACATAACCCCTTTTAGATAAGTTAGAAAGCAGATATTTATAAGATGGTGATAAGTCGGTGAGGTTTTCACCATGTGCATTCCATGAGAATTCGTCTCAAACAACCTTTTTAGGGGACAATTCACTGTATTTTGCTGAATCCGTTATTTCGAAGGAGAACTCCCTTTGGCGGCTATCTTCCTTCTAGGAAATCAAGTACCACGGTACCCTTACAGGGTGATCAATGTATTCTCGAATTACCCATGTAGAGAGTGTCTCGTCAGGGAATTCGCTTTCATGATCAATCGTCCCTAGTAAGGAGGGGATTACCTTCAAATCCGTCAAGGTTCATAGCTACAGTAACCAATCCGAGTGCCTTCTACTTGGATAAACTCAGAATTTGACACGCGAATTCCTATAAGCTAAAGGGAGAGGACGTTCTTAAAGTCTGGGGGAAACCAGTCTTTTAAGAAGTACGTCTGAAGATGGTGTGCTTTCAACTTCTAAACTCTTTCCACTGAGGATTTACTTTCTAGAAGTGAAAGTCCCAAGATATGACTCGAAGTCAGTTCATAAGAATGAATGAAAGTGACTTCGAGTACCAGTTGGTAACTCGGATGCATAAAAGACAGCATTCGAGGGGATAAATTGTGGTGACCTATGTGGGCGAGTGTCTAGTGGGCGGGCCTGAGGGGCTGGCAGGGTACAGATGCTGGCAGGCTACGGGTTGGACAATCCCACATCGCCTGGGCTGGTGAAGGTGATGTACTTATATGTATATTCACACCCTACTATGACATAACGCGTTTTAAAGTCGTGATGGCTGTGAACCCAATCAGAACTCCGCAGTTAAGCGTGCTTGGGCGGGAGTACTACCAAGATGGGTGACCCCCTGGGAAGTCTGTTTCGGGTGAGCCAAAAGCGGACAATATTGTGTCAGGTGGGGTGGGTCATTACATAAACCCAAATCTGCGTCCTTCGAAGAGGACGGAAGCCTTAGTCTCTTTAGGGTGACAAGCCATTGACGAATTGACCATCTCAGGGTGGTTAGCCTCGAATTCTCCCTAGGAGGAAGGAATACTCCTCCTTCGAATTCTCCTATAGCAGCAGGGAAAATACCTCCTTTGAATTGACCATCTGGAGGTGGTTAGCCTGGAAAAGACTTCCTTCAAAATTGTCCGTCGAAGTTGTCCCTCGGACCTGTCCGTCGAGGTTGTCACTAGGATTTGTTCGTTAAAGTTGTCCGTCGGATTTTTCCGTCGAGGTTGTCCCTCGGGTTTGTCCGTCGCAGTTGTCCTTCGGCGGGAATATATCTGCCTTGTGATCCTTCAAGACAAAGCATAAAGAGTGGTCCTTTGAAGTCCATGGATGTGATCCAAGCATGACTCCTGAATTAGAAGGTACAGAAAGTTCCCTCGAGGATCTTTCTTTGCATAAAAATACCTTTAAAACATAAAAGTATGGAATAAAAGTACTCGAAGACTGTTTTAGAGGGAAAATAGATGTGACTTTGAGGATCTACTGAGATCTTAACTATTTGAGGAGTCTGTTACGGGTAAGATTCCCCTAAGTGTGTCCTTCGAGTGAAATAAGTTTCATCGAGGGAAGAGTAAGATTCTCATTCCCTCGGGTGCCCAGAAGGCAGTGTGTAATGGGAACATAAGTCCTTGGTCCTTTGAATATTTTCAAAAGGAAAGAAGGAATACGTTTGTTAGGTTTGGGACACGTGGCCTCCCCCATAAGCTAAAATTCAAAAGGTCGCTTCCTTGAGAAGCTATCGCCTTTATTGGTGATAAGAACAGTCAGATATCCGTTTCAAATCTTGCATTTTCACCAAACGGTCTAATCATCGTACGCAGCTGCTGACAGCTGGCACGTGAAAGGGAC
>JAUPMG010279062.1:0-18593 GCA_031762675.1 Pachysandra terminalis | reverse complement strand
CGGGCGCAGCAAGCAGAAGAGCGGAAAGAAGAGGCGTTCTGTCAGTTGAATTCTATTCCCCTGATAGACGACCACTTTGTATTGAAAACCATGCTCCCGCGGGAGTTGTATATTTTAAAAGCAGATAAATAAAATCATATATTTTGCTCTTCCTTTTCCTCATTTGTTTACAAACTTAATAATAATAATGTTTTAACCATTTGTCGTTCACTAGCTCCTCCCGGGCATTATTCTCAAAAAATAGAATTTTGTAATAACCGAAGGCATAAGCCTGAGTAATCTGGAAGGGTCCATCCCACCGGGGCGCGAACTTAGGTTTGATAGTGTTGCTTCATTCAAACCAAGAGGTCCTGAGAACTAATCCGCCCACGTAAACATTTCGAGAGAACGTAGGGCAGATGCTCGCTCTACCGGGATTGGTGGTCATAAGTCATTTTGCTTAGTAGTTTGATAAGGGTCTTGTTCGTGGCCTCGGCCTGGCCATTCCCTTGAGGGTAATATCTGGTTGACTTGAGATGCGTAACCTGGTAATCGGCCATAAGCAAACGGACATGTCTGTTGAGGAAAGTCAAGACGTTATCCGTGATAATCCTCTGGGGCGGCCCGGACCTGGTGATGATGCACTCCTGGCTGCAGTAGGGCTATCTCCGGGTTGGCTTGAATATCAGGCCAGGCGGGCAGTGAAATCCCTCGAGGCAAGGATACCTGGCACTCCCCCGCCGGGGCTAGGTCGTTATACTCGGCCGCGTCTGCAAAGTGGACCTCAGTTTCATCAAAAGGGCACAGGTCCACGACCAACCGTACCATCTTTCTCTTCCTAAAGCCCTTGCAGCACTGGTGGAATGTGAAAGGGACAAGACGACATCGGTGAATCCAGGGCCGACCAAGGAGGATGTGATAACTGGGGCTGCTATTCAACACGTGGAAGAGTGTCGGATGCTTGTACGGCCCCACCTGCAACTCAAGGGTTACATGGCCGAGAGCGCACTGGCTCCGGACGTCAAAGCCATAAATCCGGATCTCCTGAGGGACAATCCGGTTTTCAGATACACCAATGGCCTTTAGAATACCAAGAGGAATGATGTTTAAGGAGGACCCGGCATCCACCAATGACCTCCCGATGTCCACCTCTTGCAAGATGGAATTCAAGTACAAGGCCCGGCGATGGTCCTCATCTGCCACCATCATATCCTCTGGTCCAAAGGTGATAACACCATCCAAGGAGAAATCAGCAGCACCGACCTTCTCCGCCTCCAGCAATGTCAGTTTTTGGGCGTAAGCCCGCCTAGCGATCATCTCCTGCCTTAAGAAGACAATCTCCTCAAGACTCTTCTCGAGCCTCAGCAACCTACGTGGGACCGGCTCTCGCTTAACCACGGCCCCCACCTCTGAAAACAACACATTAATTGCGCCTCCTCTACCGTTGTGGGCGGGTAGGGGGTCTACGTGCACTTGCTCGGGGTGGAGGTCCACCTCACCATCAGCCACCCGGTTCTTGGACAGTCTCCTCAAAGCATAGCACTCAAACGTGGCATGGCGCACCTTTCGGTGGAACTTGCAGTACCAAGGGTCTCCTCTCCTGGGCGGTTGTCCCGGATCCAGCTCTCTAGCAGGACGTCCAGCTGGGCCGGGGTGCAATTGGGCGTCGGAGGGTAAGGGCGATCAGGTCTTGCCTCATTCCCTCTTCCTTTCTTCGGGGCTCGGCTGTCAGCGTGGGCACTCTCGGCCCCACGCTTCTTCTCCAAAGGTTTCTTGGCCACGCTGGGCGCGACCACTGATAGACCCGTCCTCCGAGCTGCTTCAATCAGACGGGTAAAACTTGGGAGTTTGTGGTTCTCCAAATGTATCATGTATTCCAGGAGCATCCCTATTACGCACATATCCACGTAACGGGACTCCTCTTGGCTGTCGATGCAGATCATCACCAGCCCCCGGAACCGCTTCACATAGGTTACCAGGTCTTCTGCAGGACCCTGGCGCTCCCGGCTAAGTTCCACAATCGTGTATATTTCTTCCATGACAAAGAATTTCTTGTAAAAGAGGGAGGCCATGTCCTCCCAACTGTAAACAGAGCCTGGCGCCAGGTTGTTGTACCAGGTATAGGCTTTCTCGGAAAGGAACTTGGAGAATTCCCTTAGCAGGAGGTCATGGTCAGCAGCATGGGGCCGAGAGATTCAATGAAGCGGCTGATGTGCTCCCGCACATTGCCGTTTTGGCCAGTGAATCTCCGGAATTTGGGGCTGACATAATCCTTGGGGTACGGTTTTTGGAGCAGTGAAGAGAGATATGGGGGGCGGAAGTCATTGTTTGTCCAATCCGGGTCTCGGAACCGGGACTGGCGTAACATGGCCTCAACATCAGCCATGGTAGCGAAAGAGGGTATAGTGTGGGGAAGGGGATTATTGGCGGGAGGGGGTGGAGTGATATGAACTAGGGGTGGTAATGGGGCGTATGCATGGGTTGGAAATGGAGGGATGTAGGCGGCCGATGATGATACGGGGCGCGTGAAGTGGTAATGGTGGTGGGAGTATGTCGGTATGCGCGGCCTCCACGGACCTAGTGGTGTCCTCCCGGGAGGTGGAAGGCTGTCGGGGTGCCTGAGGAGTGGTGGGTTGTTGATTGGCGCTTTGTTGTGCTGCCATGACCATGAGCTGCTACTGTATGAGCCATAGCGCATCCGCAACGGAAGACGCGGAGGCAAGGGGCTGGAGTCCTGGGTGAGGAGCACTCGGAGGTTGTAGAGCCAAAAGGGGAGACTCACAGGGCGTAACCAGAGTTTCGAGGGAGGGTTCTCCACCCAGCTGGCGACCGTCCTGATACCCAGCAAATGACTGGCCTTGGCTTGTTTCTGAGGGAAAACGATGCATCTTCTCTGGGATATGATCCCGGTTAAGTTGGAAACAAGATTTAAAAAAGGTAGGGAAATAACACAGGTCCGCAGCGGAGTTGCCAAAATGTTGATACCCAAAATGGTAGCCTAAGTCGGCTTACTTAACTTAAGTAAAACGCACAGATGTCAGCACTTGAGAAGCTCGCCAAATTCCGGGTTGAACTGGTCCGGTTTCCTGTCTCACACCAAGAGTGAAGGCTTTTATAGCTTTCTCCCCTAGGCAACTTTTCTCTCTAATGGAAAAAGTTCGGTTTTACTCTAAGGGAGTGAAGGCTTTTATAGCTTTCTCCCCCTGGTCAAGCCCTATCCTCGAGTGACAAGTGTCAAGCATGCCAGTTTGTCATGAGGACACCTATCACAATGGGATAGGCTGCGAATGCGGCCTGCAGCTTTAACCAATCCCATCTACCACTCGAGCAGGCTTCAGCCGTCCGCCCGGGCTGATGGGTCGGTTTTCTCTGGCCCCCCTTCCTGAAATATTTTTCCTTGTCCCCCTCCCTCCCCCTGTATTTCTTTTCTGATTGGTTTAGAACTTGTGATGATCATAAAACGTGGGCGAACTGTCAGCCCATTAAATTTAGGCCCACGTGGGTTTCCGTCTCTCACCTGGATTGGCGGGATTTGATCCGCCGTATTTCTGAAAAAGGGGTTTCTTGGGTTCAGGCCCCCTCCTTTTCCCGTTTGGACCAAAGGGCGCGCATTGATTTCTTTGGACTAAAGGTCCTACAATGATGAGGTGTGGGCGGGCCGTAGATTTGGGTTACATCCTGCTGTCCACCAGGGCCAATGGGAGTGTTTCTTGTCGCATTTACTTTTGTGAGAAAAGGGATCTCTTGTCCCCCTCCTTTTTCTGACTAGACCACAGGTCAAGCTTGAAAATCGTGGAGTGGAAGACTTGTTCCTGAATCCTCTATCTTTCAATCCGTACCTTGGGATGAGTCAGCGTTCTTTCCAACACTTAGGATACTTGTTTAAGGCTGTGCAAAACCCGCTCCTCCCTTAGGCGGAATGGAGCATCATTAGCTTTTGAAAAAAGGGTCGAATTTATATCCAGAAAAGGCCTTTATACCTGGGAAGGGGTATTATCCCGCCTTGAGCTCTTCCGGGAGTCACCCAGCATTGCGACCTTTGAAAGGGGTCAACCTTGTACCCGGCCACAAGGGTTTAATCTGGCCTTATGATCCGGTAGGGGGGTTAGCCCTACCTCATTGACCTTTGAAAGGGGTCAACCTTGTATCCGGCCATAGGGGTTTAGTCCGGTCTCACGACCTTTGAAAGGGGTCTACCTTATATCCGGCCGTAGGGGTTTAATCCAGTCTCATGACCTTTGAAAGGGGTCTACCTTATATCCGGTCACAGGGGTTTAATCCGGCCTTATGATCCGGTAGGGGAGTTAGCCCTACCTCATTGACCTTTGAAATGGGTAAACCTTGTATCTGGCCATAGGGGTTTAGTCCGGCCTCACGACCTTTGAAAGGGGTCTACCTTATATCCGGCCATAGGGGTTTAATCCGACCTCACAACCTTTGAAAGGGGTCTACCTTATATCCGGCCATAGGGGTTTAATCCAGCCTCACGACCTTTGAAAGGGGTTTACCTTATATCCGGCCTAGTGAAAAGCTCTGCACGCCTGAAGTGACTTGGCCTGTACGATTCCCCTGTCAGTGCCACGTGACGTGTATGCATTGGCCCAATTTGAATTTACAATAAATGGGGTCATCAGTATCATTTGTTAAGCTTGAGTCCGCTCATGTTTGCCCAAATGGAAAAAAAAAAAAATATTACTACTTTATTTCTACTAAGATTTGAACTAGATATCTACTAGCAGAATGTAGACTTCTCAGCACTAAGCTGTAGCCACAAAATAATGATGAGCTTAAGTAAAAGTAATATATTACTCAGTAATATCGGACCATGCTAATTTAATATAAACCCGAACCCGGTCCAAAAAAACTGATCGGGTCTTAAATTTCAGCCTAGCCCGGCCCTATGGGATACCAATAGGGTTGTAAGTTTGGCCCGGTCTGCCCAAAGCCTGCCTGACCCAACCCGAATATGGGGTCGAACTCATGAGTTAGTTTGGGTTTGGGTTTGGGTTTGGGCTTGGGTTGGGCTAAGTTTTGAACCCGAAATTGAGTTCAAGTTGGGTTCAAGCTGAAATTTGTGTAGCCCGAAAAGCCCGGACCAGACTGACATACACACGCAGACACACACATATATCTTACCTTCACAAAAATATATTTTTCTCTTCTTCTTTTTAATTTTTTTGGTAGCCTTCTTATTTTAACTTGGACCAATCCAAACTCAACAAATTGAGCTCGGGCTCAATAGGTCTAGTTTCAGTTTGAGCCAGTCGATTTTAGTTTGGATCGAGCCAAAATTGAGTAGAACCCGGCCTAGCACGCCCTATTTTCAGCCCTAGATACTAACCCTTGCCCAAGCCTGTCCAAACAGAAGACAGGACTGATCAGGCCGTGCGGATCACCCGGCCCATTCCAACCCTATTGCAGCCTCCAATTTCGGGTCGGTCAAGGAGGTTTGCGATGGGTTAGGTCGTTAGGGGTCCAAGACCAGCCCCATTTCCATCCCTACGTGCGCAGGCATACCAGTTTCTACTCCATTAAAGCACGCGCAAACAAACTTCGAATATCACCGATTTCGCTTGATGCAGAAATCCTTCACTCGAAACACTAACCTCTGTTTCTGAACCTCAAATGAAGCTCCTTCGTCCATCTACCACTCTATCAAACCCTAATTTTCGAAGAAAAATCAGAAATCTCTGCAATGTATCCAACGAGATCCTTGCGAGAGAGGAAGAGAGGGACGAAGGATTCGTAAAAGTTCTCAGAGAAATTGTCCGAGATAAGAAGCAGAGCTGGAAAAGATCCTTCAACAACAGTTTCATCTCAGAGAGATTAAAACCTCACCATGTTGAAAAGGTTTTGATCCAAATCCTTGATGATGCCAGGTTAGCCCTAAGATTCTTCAATTTTCTAGGCTTACACAAAAATTTCCATCATTCCACGCTCTCATTCTGCATTTTGATACATTCTTTGGTTGAATCTAATCTATATTGGCCTGCGTCTTCCGTTCTGCAAACGCTCCTCCTTCGTCACTTAAACCCTAAGGAGGTTTTCCAATCCTTGATGGATGCTTACCAACAATGCCGGTTTTCATCGAGTCTAGGGTTTGATTTACTGATCCAGAGTTATGTTGAGAACAAGAGAGTATTGGATGCTGTCGTGATTGTGAAGCTCATGAGGCAGCAGAATTTGCTGCCTGAAGTTAGGACTTTCAGTGAAGTTTTGAATGGGTTAGTTAGAATTAGGCGTTTTGATTTGGTTTTAGATGTCTTTCAGGTGATTGTAAGCTCCGGTGTTCGTCCGAATGTCTATGTTTACACAGCATTAGTTCGTAGCTTCTGTGAATTGAAGAATTTTGTTAGGGCCAAGGAAGTGGTTCATCAGATGGAATTGAATGGGATTGATATGAGCATAGTAACATACAATGTCTTGATCTATGGTTTCTGTAAGAGCCAGAGAGTTTGGGAGGCTGTTGAGGTTAAGAATTCTCTAAAATGCAAGGGATTGACAGCTGATGTTGTTACGTACTGTACATTAATACTTGGGCTTTGCAAGATCGAAGAAGTAGAAGTGGCTACAGAATTGATGAATGAAATGCTAGAATTAGGGTTTGTTCCCAGCGAAGGTGCTTGCACATGCCTGGTTGATGCGTTGAGGAGAAAAGGAAAGATTTTAGAGGCTTTTGATTTTGTTGATAAGTTGGAAAAACTGGGAAGATTACCCAATTTGTTTGTCTACAATGCGTTAATCAATTCTCTGTGCAAAGATGGGAAATGGGATGAAGCAGAATCACTTTTTAGAAAGATGGGGGAGAAAGGTTTATTTCCGGATGTTGTTACTTATTCGATTTTGATTGATTCCTTCTGCAAGAGAGGGAAACTTGATGATGCGCTCCTTATGCTTGCAAAAATGGTGAACGCGGGTATAAGAACAACTGTATATTCCTACAATTCTCTCATAAGTGGTCATTGCAAGTGGGGGAAATCGAGCAAGGCTGAATCTCTCTTGAATGAGATGATCGATAAGGGACTGGAAGCAACTGAGGTCAATTATACGTCATTGATAAACGGATATTGCATGGAAGGAAAGGTGCATAAAGCATATAAGCTCTATCACAAGATGTACGGAAGAGGAATTTCACCAAACACTTACACCTTTACGGCACTCATTAGCGGTTTCTGCCGTGCAAATATAATGATTGAAGCAGGTAAATTATTTGACGAAATGCTGGAGCGTAACATTGTTCCAAATGAAGTAACTTATAATGTTATGATTGATGGGTATTGCAGGGAGGGAAACACTGTAAAAGCCTTTGAGCTGCTTGACGAAATGGTGGAGAAGGGTCTTGTCCCAGATACGTATACCTATAGGCCTCTTATAAGTGGTCTCTGTTTGGCAGGTAGAGTGTATGAAGCCAAAGAATTCATGAATGACCTTCATATAGAGAATCATACGCTGAATGAAATGTGTTTTACTGCACTTGTACATGGGTATTGCAAGGAGGGTAGATTGCAGGATGCCTTTGGTGCTTGTAAAGAGATGGTGGAAAGAGGAGTGAAGTTGGACCTCATTTGCTATTCGGTACTTATTTATGGTATTTTAAAACAGCATGGTCCAGTAAAATTGTTTGGGCTCTTGAAGGAAATGCATGATAAAGGATTGAGGCTTGATATCGTAACATATACAAGTATCATTGATGCATACTGCAAAGAAGGAAACCTTAAGGAGGCATTTGGTTTTTGGGATAAAATGGTTGCTGAAGGGTGTGTACCAAATGTTGTAACATACACAGCTTTGATAAATGGCTTGTGTAAAGCAGGATTTGTGGATAAAGCCGAGCTTCTTTGTAAGGAAATGCTGGTAAGGGACTCCATTCCAAATCAGACCACATACGGTTGTTTCCTTGACCATTTTACCAAAGAAGGAAATATGGAGAAAGCTGTGCAGTTACACGAGGCAATGCTCAATGGATCTTTGGCAAACACTGTCACATTTAATATACTAATCCGAGGTTTCTGCAAATTGGATAGAACTCAGGAGGCTGCTGAGATCCTTGTTGAAATGACAGACAATGGTATTTTTCCTGATTGTATTAGTTATTCGACAATTATTTATGAATACTGTCACAAAGGTGGCTTGCAAGAAGCTTTTAAGCTGTGGTACTCTATGCTAAATAAGGGGATGAAGCCCGATACATTAGCATATAACTTTTTGATATATGGTTGCTGTGTTAATGGGGAACTTATTAAGGCCTTTGAAATGCGCGATGACATGATGAGAAGAGGTGTAAAGCCAAATCGGGTTACATATAATGCTCTCATTCATGGAACTTGCTTGATGGGTGCAGATTCATTTACAGGGAGTTAGTTATGCTTGCAAACAACATTTTTGCTTCACATGTTAAAATAGAAAATGGAAGCTGGAGATTCTTTGAATTTTGAGTTGGATTGTTGAGCAGTGATTTTGAACCAGCGCCGTCATGAGATCAAGATTACAATCTTCGCTTCGTTTTCATGACATGAAGATCCAACTGTAAATTTTGAGTTGGATTGTTGAGCAGTGATTTCGCCGTCATGAGATCAAGATTACAATCTTCGCTTCATTGTCATGACATGAAGGCCCAACTGGCTACATAAGATCAAGGTTCTACATGATGAGAAGGGGTGAAAAGCCAAATCGGGTTACATATAATTTTCTCATTCATGGAACTTGCTTGATGGGTGCAGATTCATTTACAGGGAGTTAGTCATGCTTGCAAACATCATTTTTGCTTCGCATGTTAAAATAGAAAATGGAAGCTGGGGATTCTGTGAATTTTAAGTTGGATTGTTGAGCAGTGATTTTGAACCAGCGCCGTCATGAGATCAAGATTACAATCTCCGCTTCATGTTCATGACATGAAGGTCCAACTGGCTACATGAGATCGTGGAGAGATGATGAGAAGGGGTGAAAAGCCAAATTGGGATATCGTATAATGCTCTCAATCATGGAACTTGCTTGATGGGTGCAGTTTCATTGATAGGGAGATAGTTATGTTTGCAAAGACCATTTGTTCTTCGCATGTTAAAATAGAAAAATGGAAGCTTGGGGATTCTGTAAATGTCAAATTGGGTTGTTGAGCAGCGATTTTGAACCAGGGCCATCATGATATTAAGGTTACAATCTTCACTTCATGTTCAGGACATAAAAGTTGGCTTCATGACCATTCAGGAGAGAGCCTAACATGGCATTCTTCTGCACAGTTACACAATTTTTTTCTTTTTTTAGCAAGTTAGTACAACCCTCACACATTGAGGGATGCTATGGCCCTGCAGATTGGTTGTTACCAATTTTACATTGCTGTACAAAATGTATCAATAGAATCATCTTGCAAATAAAATCAGTTACCTTGATAGGGTTGGGTATTATGTGCAGTTTGTTAAAAGTCCCTCAATTTGTGTTTTTGTTCTTTCATTATTTGGATTATTCTGGAAATAGAGCATGTCACAGAAGCTGATTATGGGAGATTTTGTCTCTTGGCTAAGCAGCTAGAAGTTGTTGGTATATGGCATATATATGGCATAGAGGAGGGATTTTCCATTCATATGGTGCCACCATACAACCCCAAAATCTTTGTGGTAAATGTGGCTTTCCTTCATCAAATCCTCCTGCAAATTGTAATTACTAATTAGATTCATTGAATCTCAAGTTGCCTTTATGGCTGATGTGCATTTTCTGCAAGGGGCCATTAAACATAAATGAAATGAGGAAAAGACAGATTGGATTATATTTATCACCAAGATTATCCTAATCGTTTAAGGTGAGTGATTACAAAGACTTAACATACTAGTGAGAATTCAAACTTTGGCCCCCTTTCCATGTTCAGTATCACTGAAGTTCTTGCACTGGACACAGAAACAGCCCAGAAGATGAAGAGTAAATTTCCCCCTGTGGAGGCCAGACAAGTAAAGTAGTACAGCTCGAATGAACTCCCTTCCGGCTTCTGGTGCATCATCTGGATTTATCAACTGTCAAGAATTTAACCCAGAAAGTCTCTTTTCCAAACACATATACAACCAATTAGAGCTGTCTTTACTTTCTGTGTAGTTCAGAGGGATTTTCACAGGTTTCATGATCTTCACCTGTAGACTTTTCTGGGTTTTCGGCTATTGAAGATATTGCCAAAGGTGGCCAACGCATCATGGAATTTACGAATCTTAAGGAAACCCTTTACCATGGAAACATCACTCTCTGGGAAGTTTGCCTTTTTCATGATCAGATCAACAAGCCTTATCAGTGTATCCTCCATGGCCAAAGCACAAAGCCCTTCGGCCAGCATTGAGAAGGACGAAAACTCCGGCAGGAAACCTTTCTCGGTCATCTCAAGCAAAAAATCAACAGCTTCTCCAATCGGTCCTCCTCCCGAACATAAACCACGGAAAACAATCTTATATGTTATCGCATCCGGAGGCTTTCCCTTCTCCACCATTTCTCTGAAAAGCCTAACGGCTTCTTTTGTTCTCTGTCGTTTAAACAGTGCTTGGATTAAAGGATTGTAGGCCTGTGGTGCCGGAACCATCCCTTTCATTTGTACAGTTCTGAGGAGTCTACTGGCAAGCTCGACTCTTCGTGCCTTGCACAATCCCCCAATTAGGGTTCCGTATGTGACCGCATCCGGTTCGCACCCATTTGAAGTCATGGTTTGGACAATATCTGCCGCCTTCTTAATATCTCCCGCCCTGCAGAAATGCGCGAGCAGGGAATTGTAGGTGAATTTATCAGGTTTCAATCCTTCCATTACCATTTGATCCATTAACTGTGCAGCTTCTTCCACCCTCCTGCTCTTACACAAACCATCGATGAGGGTGTTATAAGTGACCAAGTTCCTCGAAACCCCTTGTAGTTCCATCTGATCGAAGATCTCCTCTGCTTCTTCGATCCTCTGATTCTTGCAGAACCCATCAATCAAAGTATTATATGTTACCACGTTTCGTGCACAACCGTTCAATTCCATTTCTTTCAATAACTTCACTGCTTCCTCAAGTCTCCCTTTTGAACAGAGGTTTTCAATCAGCATACTGTAAGTAAACTCGTCCGGTGGGCACCCATTGTTCTTCATCTCATTGAACAGCTGCACTGCACTCAAATAGTTATCAGTCACGCAGAGACCATGAATCAGAGAATTGAACGTACAGACATCGGGCAACATTCCTTTGGTCGAAAGCCTGAGAGCCAGTTCAGTGGCCTCTTCGACCCGGTTTTTTTTACACATGGTGCTGATCAAAGTGTTGTAAGTGACAGTGTTCGGCGAACAATCCCTCGACACCATCTGACTGAGAATGTCTACGGCATCTTCGATCTCACCGGATTTACAGAGTCCAGATATCAAGGTGTTGTATGTGAAGATATCCGGATCGAAACCCTCTTGAAGCATCACATCCAAGATCTCCATCGCATGCTTAGCATGCCCGGCTCTGCACATACCATTCACCAAAGTGTTGAAGGTAAATTTATCGGGACGGAACCCTTCAAGGTACATTTCTTGTACTAGGTTTAGAGCTACTTCTACTCTTCCATCTCTGCAGAATCCATGGATCAGGACATTAACAGTTACATCGCTTAAGACGCATCCGGCTTCGACCATTTGTTCTTTGATCCTCAATGCTCCTTCCATGTTTCCTTCATCGATAAAACCCGTCATTAGGGTTGTATAGGTTTTCTCATCTGGGGTTAATCCATAGTTAGGCATCTCCTCCATCATTAAAATTGCAGGTCTGATCTGATGAGCTCTACAAAGAGCCTTTATCAAAATATTGAAGGTTGAAACATCTGGTTTAATACCTCTACTGTTCATGGTGGAATTCACAGACTCAACCAGTTTTAGCTTGTTTCCCTCAACAAGAACATTCAACAGGAAATTATAAGTAAATGTATCTGGTTTCAACCCAAATTCTCCTTCCATTGCTTTAATCACACCAACAGTTTCATTGAATAAACCGAATCTTGCATAGCTTTCAATGAAGATCAGGAAAATACCTCTCTTGATTTCACAATTGGAGAGCTTCATCTCCATCAGGAGTTGCTTCATCGGATCGAAAACCCCTGCCTTTCCAAGCTGCTGAAGGATCTCCTCATATATGGATGAATTGGGGATAAAATTTGACTGCCTTGAAGCCCAATTGAAGAGACGAAGCGCGGATTCGGCATCGGTCTGGTGACGTATGATATTGAGGAGGTCTGTTGGGGTGAAGTTTGGTGGGATTTGATGGATTGGAGAGGAAGAAGAGGCAGATTTCAAAGATGTTGGAAGCTGTTCATGAGGTTGGAGGGATGATGAGAAGCAGATGAAGCTAGAGGGTTTATGCGAGTTGGACAGAAATGGGTATTGGGGATTTTGAAGGAAACTTCCACAAGGATAGGATTTCAGAGCAGAAGTGAAGGCCATTGAAGCAATTAAGCGAACATAAAGAAGGTAATAATCACAAGTGCCGAGACTGCAAAAAACTGGTTTGATGGAAAATGGAAGAATTGACTCCAAAATGATAAACGAAAGAAACAATTCATGTAGAAAATGAGACTGGATTCAATGAGGAAGAAAAGAAAAGGAAAAAGGATATGGTTGAATTGGGAGATGAAGTTGCAGAGGAGAATTCAACTGGAAAAGGTGAGAGAAACAGAAGGCAGGGGGAGATGGGGGTTTGGTGGTTCTATATCAGCAAGAACTTGTATTCAGACATTTCTGAAACCCCCTTTTTAAATGGATAAACCCCTCTCCACTCTCCAGCGTTTCTTTGGAAAGTATAAACTCTTCGGCTGCGTTTGGCCCGGCTTGTGCTTACGGATAAGCACTCATTGGATAAGTTGCTCAATGGGAGCAATAATAAACTGCTTATTTGAAGAAAATAGTGTTTGGTAACTACATTCATTATTTAAGTGCTTATGAAAGTTTAGGAGTAAAATAGATATTATAAAAATATTATTAAAGTTTAGAAATTACATTTATGAAAGTTTAGGGGTAAAATAGGTACTTTAAAAAATTACTAAAGTTGTGAAATAGCTTAACGCATTAAGAGCTACCAAACACATATTTAATTTTTAAAAGTGCTTATATAAGCTATAAGCTGCAATAAGTATTTATAGAAGTCGGGCCAAACATAGCCTTCGACTGTTATGAGTCGTGTCGCGACAATGGGCTCTATTTTTGAAGAGAGAAAGAGAAAGAGGAAAAGTGCTTAGGTTGTGTTTCGCCCGGCTTGTGCTTTTCGATAAGTGGCTCAATGAGAACACTTGTCCACTGCAACAGTAAACTACTTTCGTAAAGAAAATAGTGTTTGGTAAATACATTTATTTAAGTGCTTTTAAAAGTTTAGAAGTAAAATAAGTATTATAAAAATGTTATTAAAGTTTAGAAATAACATTTATTTAAGTGTGAAATTTTAGAGGGTAAAATAGGTATTATAAAAATATTACTAAAGTATAGAAATAGTTTCCAGTATAGTGATAAGAGAAGTTGTTGAGAACAATTTTTCCTTATGGGTAACCTTCCTCTATTGCATATGGGTAAGTACTTACCTATTAAGTGTTACCAAACACACTTCAAATTTTAAAAAGTACTTTAATAAGCTATAAGCTAAAATAAGCATTTATATAAACCGGACCAAACGCAGCCTTAATAAGGATGGTAGCGGGAAGTATTGGAGTCCTCAAGGTTTAAAGTCGGATCGGACAGGTAGTACAGTCGGAACCAGGTGTTGTTAAAAAAAAAAAAGTGAAATTTATATATTACTTGTTATCACCGGACTAATCTAATATAAATCCGAGCCTGGCCCGAAAAAACTAATTGGGTCTTAGTTTTCAGCCCGGCTTGACCGTACGGGCTACTAAACCTTGTCCAAGCCCATCCAAATATGAGGTCAGACTGATCGGTCCGGGTGGGTCACCCAACCCATTGTCACCCTAGATTGTAACCCGAAGACTTGTGATTTACCAAACCGAACTAATAAAGGTGGGTGAGGGTAGGCTGTAAACGAGCTGAGCCGAGTCGAGCTTTGCCCAACTTAGCTCAGGCACATAAATTACTAGCAAGGCTCGAGCTCATCTCAAGCTTGTTAAAAAAAATTTAGGCTCCAAGCCGAGCCGAGCTTTGCCCAGCTCAACTTAGGCTCGTAAAAGCTCGGCTCGCAAGAAGTTCAGACTTATAAACAATTTGATTCATAAAAAAGCTTAGATTAGTACAAATGCATTAATATTATAGTTGATAATTATTATTATATGTTAACATGTGTGTTTAATATTAATACATAATATAAGATATAAGAATATAAATGTATAATCTCATATACAAACCGAATCGAGATTTAACCGAGCCGAGCCTACTCAAGCTCGGCTCAAACTCGTTAAGATAATGAGCTTTTTTTTTTGTAAATTCGGACCCTTCTCGAGAACCTAATTATAGAGCTCAAACTCGGCTAGTTGACAGCCATAGGTTGTGCGAAGGAAGAACAGGAAGATTCCAATAGGCAACCATCAAATGCTGTTGTAGTGTTATTAGAGAAAGAGTTACTTTTTTTTTGCCATGTGGCAGATATAATTAAAATCAGCAAGTCAAATATGAACCATACAAAATAATGTTCTATCACAGCCCAATATGAGGATTCTGAAGTCCATTAACTCCAGGCTAGTATGGGAATAACATTCAACAGAAGAGTAAGATAACAATTTCGAGTTTCGTCTCCGTCTCTCTCTCTCTTTGAATGTGGGGTTGGAAATATCTATTGCAAGTTAGAAATGGCAGCATCTCTACTCGTGACTTCTTTCCCCTCCTCCAATACTTTTTCATCTACATCTAATTCTTCTTTTTCGAAGAATGGAAGGTTCATTCTCTGCAATTTCAAACCTGATTTCAGGGTCAGAGCTATCAAAGAAGCAACAAAGGAAACAAAAAGCACTTCTTCTTCAGCAGAGGACATCACAGAGAAGTTAGGCCTCGAAGCAGGTCTATGGAAGGTAATATTATAGGGGTCTCAACTGCAAAGAAATAGTATTCTAATTGGTGTGGAAGGTCTGAGTTTCATCTAATTAGCACAAGTTTTTTGTCCAAATTGGATGACTTCTTACAGATATTTAGCTCAAAAGAGGAAGAAGGAATGCAAAAGAAGTCAAAGGGGTATCAAGCTAAGGAGCTGTTAGCAAAATATGGAGGAGCTTACTTGGCCACCTCAATTACTCTCTCCTTGATCTCCTTTTCACTCTGTTATGTACTTGTTAGTGCCGGGATCAACGTCCAGACATTGTTGCACAAGGTAAAGCATCTGACACAGGCTTTTGTGTGAATTGCAGCTTTTGGTTTCTCTGTTTCAATTATGGGTTTCCAAATATTTTTCTTTCAGGTGGGAATCTCAGCAAATGAGACTGGAGAAAAAGTTGGAACTTTTGCTCTTGCATATGCTGCACACAAGGCTGCATCTCCCATCAGGTTCCCTCCAACAGTAGCTCTAACTCCTATTGTTGCTAGTTGGATTGGGAAGAATGTAGAGAAAGATAAGTGATTTGTATGGGTTCCTCCCAAGCTTACTTGATTTTGTACACATTTCAATGTTTCTAAATGGATAAAATGTCTTTCAGAGAATGAGGTCTTTTGAGGTTTGATGCTTTTCAAAGGGAGTTGACAAAAATTTCTGTAACCTAAACATTGAAACACAAAACTGCAAGTTTATTGCCAAAACCAGATTCAATTGGGAATTAAATTCTGAATCAAGGTACCCTATGCACAAAATTGCTGAATCAAGGAACTCTCAGCACAAGACTTCTGCAATCATGGCATTTTTTTTTTTTGGTTTCATTGTCATGATATATAACAATGAATCTGTATTCGATCAAAAGGAAGCATTAGAACACCATAAGTGTCCCATATTTTAGATGCATGTACATACAATGAAATATTCCATGTAATCAGGTCAACCTAGCCTACGATGTCTCTGTTGGTTCCATCCTAACCATACATGTTGCTTGAATAGCTGCCAACCTAAACAAACGAAAAGCTAATCAGAAGAATGGAGCTGAGATATGGAATAAGATACAAACCGGGAGGGGAGGGGAGGGGAGGGGAGGGGCGGGGCTTACAGTAGAGACACAACCTTTCTTATTCATTACTGAATCATAGGGATCATATATATTACTTTACTGTACATTGAGCCAGCTAACTCGTCTTCCCTTCTCAATTGTTACAGAAACTTTTCTTGGGAAGATTTAGCTGGTGACCCATGGGCATAATTCAAACGCAATCCCACATCTAGGGTTGAATCAGTGACATACAACTACATATCTAATATCTTGGCCTACTTCATTATCAAATCACTTTCACCTCTGAGTAGAATTGGTGGCAGATGGCACTTCGGTGATGCCAGATGGTGGTGTTTGTGGCCGTGGCGTACTGACATCAGTCATCACATAATCTGCATGAAGTGCGTCCATATCGTCCCATTCAACTCCAGCTACAGTTGAAGTCAGGGAATTCAGCATTCGCATAGTCACGCTCATAGCAAAAAGGAACACGAGACCAAAAAAAAATGGCATCTTTGATTAAAGGATACGCTCGGTCTTCCACATGTCTGTGATGCTAACTCCAGCATCTGATAAAAGCCAGTAATCTGCATCACTCTGCAACGGAAGCAAGAACTGTACAGCGTTAATATTTGTACATGAAAATATCAGTTCCCTTTTTAACTCTCACGGAAAGGTGCACATTTTACAATGAGTAGAACAACCATGAGGAACCTGCAATTTTTCATTTGTTGGAAAAAAATACAAGAATATATCAAAGGTGATATAGAAAATAATGCGAGTTGCGAAAATTGTGAAGAGCACCATTGTAAGTGGGTCTCCTTTGTTATCATTCTGGTCCTCATGAACCTTTCAATATCTATTTTTAGTCGGCTGGAAAAAGAGAGACTTTTACTTGTATTCTTGATTTTCCTTCACAGATTGGGCGTACCTCCAAAAGTATTAGATATGACTTATTGTACGACTCAGCACAATCTTAATCACACTTACATCGACATCCGAGGGAACAATCTTCATGATCCCACCAACAAAGTCCTGTGAGGCATTTAGATCCGAGCACATTCCAGGATCATCTTGTCCATGCTGGTCTATCTCCTTCCCTCTGCTCTCCTCAGTGACCATCTCTGTTGCTAGGTTCTCATTAGACCTTGAGCTTGATGGAACTGGAAAACTTGGAGGTGTCTCAACACCATTCATCTCTTCAAACTTTTCTTCAAATTGACTAAGATGAAAGAAATAAATTTAAAGGAAAAAATATATATATATCAGGACACTAATATGTCCCAAATTTTCCATCACTTTGCAATTAGGTAAGATAGTCATAAATGTGCACAAGTTTAATACTTTTACAAAAGAAAACGATACCTGACAAGATAAACATCAATGGGACCCATTGTGCTTCTAAGGACTATTCTATATCTTCTCTGTAGATAGTCAACAGCCTGATAATGAAGAAAAAAATCTATTTCTGAGTCAAAACATCAGGGAGATCATAGCAGGAACTCTTTATCTCAACCTCATTTACTGTCTACATACCTCATCAGGATCTGGGACTTCCAGAGTGGTGCCATGTGGAGCTTTAATTGCTATTAGGGTCTCATTCTGCTAGAAGCAATACATAAATGGTTCTGTTACCGGTTAGCTAATTACAGTAAAGAGGAATGTCAGTCTTAGAAAAACGGGGAAGAGATTCAAGCAATCATAACACCACCGTCCACTATAGCACAACAACACAGCTCAAAAAACAAAATGACCTGGAAGCAGGGTTGGCACTTGATGTCTTCTTCAGTCACAAAAAGCCACCTAAAAACAGGTACAAGGAAACCAAAAGAAGTGAGAGGCTAATAAAATATGGCTAAACATTTAAACCTTCATGCAAGTGAAGAGAAAACGACTTACTTTCTGTTGTTCTCATCCTCACTCAGATCCCTCAATCTTTCTTGCATTTCTCTGCAATAAAGTTCAAAGCTTCAGCATAATCCAAAAGTTGGAAGGAAGCCACGTCATACTAACGTACAAGCAGAGTCATAATTATATAACCTTATTTGATCATCTAATCTACGCTCCTCCATGGAAAGGTTTTCAACTTCAGCCTGCAGGAGGAAAAAGAACCAAGAGAAGAAATTATGTGCTTGTTGAACTACATGCAACTTTCTTTTGAACTTCTATATCATAGTTAATATTTTATGATGGACAATAAAGGTTGCAGTTCATCCGTTATGTCTTCAAAATATCATCAACAGAAGAGAAAATCAAAAATCAAAGAAAGGAAACATCAACAACATTCATCCAAGTTTGGTGATATAAAAACAGACCAATATTATTTCAGAATACCTGTAAGTTAGTAACATCATCATCAACCTCCCCCCGCCTTGAGACATCAAGTCCCCTAATCAATTGATCAATTCTTACATAAATTCCCTTGTGCTTCAAGTGCTTATTAAAATTTCGAATATTTCCAAAGAAAAGCAAATGATATCATAGTCCTGAAGATATAAAAGGATTTTCAAAATTACTTCCAGCGTATTCTGTTTTTGAGCTTCTTTTCTATGAGTCCAATTCCTTCCAAGACATTTGTT
>JAUPMG010279054.1:0-18593 GCA_031762675.1 Pachysandra terminalis | reverse complement strand
CAAGCATCCAAAATGCAAAAACACAACTAATTTACAAGTCATTGTAGGAATACTCAACTTAGGTCCTCGCCGGAGTTACGCAGGAGAGATGGCGGAGTTGATGTGCAAGCCTCTTGGCCTTTCACCTTGAGCTCCATAGCTCTAAGAAAGAAAAAGAGGAAGTAGGTTTGAGGAAATGAATGAAAATAGGCTAAGTGTTCTATTTATAGTTTTTAGACGGGTCAGATTGTGAATAGTTTCAGCAGCGGGGGCAATCTGGGACTTTGGCTCATATCTTTTTCGTTTGGCTACGTATATGGACTCTATTAGAGGGATTTTGTCAATGAGATCGAGGCGGATGTTTTAAGTCATTATTTATAATTTATTTATTATATTAATAATTTATTTCATATTTAAGTATCTAATTATAGCTCCGTGAACTGGTTGACACCCCAACTCGCTAAATTTTCTTGAGTTGGTACAACACCCTAAGGTCAGGGTACTGGTGAGGTCAAACCTAATTATTTTAATTAAATCAGGTTTCAAATCTTATTTATTCTAGGGTCTGGGATCAGGTTGTTACAATATAAGAATCTATTAATTTTCCCCAATTTTCAAACCCTAAAAAATATTCTAAAATTCTAATTCCAAAGGGTTGTTAATCTTGTTTACCAGGTTGATTTTAGGGGTATGAACTCCTAAGAACATGAAATATACCAACCAAGTCCACAGGGAAAGAAGAACACAAATCTCATGAGCTTCCCCTCATGGTCACAATATTGGAAAATAAGTAAACACACAAGTATTGAAGGTCTACTCAACTTGGGGTGTGTCGGGTTGCGTCCGAGGCTTCTACACTGCGCATCTAGGGACTTGGTGTTCCTCCTCTTCTTCTCCATGAGCTCCACAAGAATGAGAATGAAAAGAATGAGGTTAAGGGCTTAAGTTTCTATTTATAGACCTATAAGGGCAAGGGTGTGATTCCAAGCAAGTATGGGGGCAAAACAGGGCTTCTGGCTCTATTTTACTAAATTGATCACCTAAATAACTTCTGATGGTTTAAGTATACTTATGGACTCAATTGAATCTTCTAAGTTGTGTAGAATTATTATTAGCTTGCTAATTGATTTTGTCTCTTATTTACGTGACAAATCCAATTACTAACTTAACTCAGCTTTTTAAATCTATAACACCAACCTAATCAGTTTTAGTGTCCTTATGGAGGTGTCTAGTGTGACATATAGGTTTAAGGATTCTATGAGGGTTAAACCTAATTTATTAGTGAGATTAATTGCTAGATGACTATTCTACCTTAATATTTCAAGTTATTGTTTGAGAATTATTCATGTTGTTACATTCTACCCTCCTTAAAGGAATTTCGTCCTCGAAATTTCTCTAAGGAGTTCTACAGGTGAGGGTTAGGAACAAATTACATGATCACAAAGGAAAATGACACAATCCACAATCATAAATTCACAAACATCACTACCACTACACAAAAAGGAAATCACATTGATTCATTCATAAATAAAAAGATGGGCCAGTATAGGCTGCCCAAAAACATACTTGGATAATACCAAAAGTGGAAATTCAATACAATGTGAGAAGAAAACCCGCCAAAAAACCAAAAACTCTACATTACAATTAAAAGTAAAGAAAACAGTCTAAGGAAGGTCCTCGGGTGGTGGAGAAGGTGGTCGCACGGCAGAAAGGGGTACCTCATCGATCGACCTGCTACAGCCAAACATATCATGGAAGAACCAAAGAGTCCTGTCCATGCTCCTTTGGAGTTTGGTCATCTGCCTCCTATTCCTCTGAAGCTCCGCTGCGAGGTCTACAAGGGTACGATTGTTAGCTCACTCCAAAGCCTCCAGTCGGGTCTCAATATTCACGTCCCTCCGTGAGTAACTACGCTTGGGGTGGGATCAGCTCTAGGTGCGGCTGATGAGGATGCTAGAGGGTCGGGGTAAGACGCTCAGTGAGGCTAATCAAGATGCTGCTCCATCTCTGGCTGCTACTCCTGTTCTTGCTCCTGCTCTAGCTGCGGTATGGGCTTCTCGGCATAACGAGGGAGGCCCATCAAACTGAGGTTTGTAATGCTGAACGGCCGAACCTTCTTCTTGTTCTCGGAGTGCGGCAGTGCAAAGTCCCAGTGCCAAGATAGGGCACACATCAGGCAAGGGAAAGGCAAGGTGCCTCCTCGGGAGATCTGAAGGAACCGGATGATGTGACCAATGACAAGAGATGGAAGACAGAGCTTCCGCCCCAAGACGACTTGGTAAAGCACCTGAGCTATGAAGGGTGTGAGCTCACTGGTGTTACCGGAACAAGGATAAATGCTCTTGAGGAAAATGGCGTGAAGTATTCGATGGGATGGAAGGATTTTAGTGGCAGACAAGGAGTTATCCTTGTTCCACTGCATATCTCGGCCACACATGACTCGGGTTATCGTGGGCCGCTCAGAAAGCTCTAGCTTGGAAATGACACTAAGTTCGTTATTCATAGTAACCTTCATCAAGTGAGAAACAAGTTGGAGGTCAAGGATAAATTGCTCATTGTCGATGGTGAAATTGATGGTGGAGGTTACAGTGTTAGAGTTAGTAATGTAACTGTACATATTCTGGGCTATGGTCTCACACGCCTCACCACCCTATTGGAGGATCGGCTCCTAGTCAATAGCTCGGAGCATGGCAGGAACCCCGTAAGACTCAACACTAGTGTCTACGCTAGGTCTCTCTAAAATGATGGATCGATTGAAGTACTCACTCGGCACAGGTTGGGGCGAGGGTTCAGTGTTGAAAGGAGATTCTATATCCTCCACTTCATAGGGATCGGGTGTTGGTGACCTCCTAGAGATGGATGCCCTAGTGGAGTAAGATTTCTTGGAAGGCTTTTTGGTTTCCTTGGTCCTAGGCATTTTAATTCTAGGGTTTGGAAGAGAAGTGAAGAAACAATCTAGGGTTTGAAGAGAAGAGGAAAATCTGTCTAGGTTGGAAGGAAATCTAAGGTTAAGCCAAGGAAATGAAATAAGAAGAGGGAAGAGGAAGATTACCTGATTGATTGTGCTTGGAAGTCCAAAGATGTCCTCGAAGAAGGTTAGAGAGAAGAACAAGAGAGTTTGAAAGTGTAGAAATGAAGTTAGGGTAAAAGAGAAAAGTTTATAAGTCACTTCGGCAATCTTGTGCGTTTTTTGGCGCGCCGAGGGCAAAAACAAGAGAAAATAATTTTTTTTCAAAACCTAGGTTATTATTATTAGGAACAATTCCATAACATCAAATCACCCAATTAAAGATTTTAAAAGAAATATTTTTATTAACATAGGTCCCGGCCTAGGTCTGGCATGAATAGTGCCTTTTCCAGACTTAGATCCAAAAGGAAATCTAGTGATTATACAAAATATTACGCTAAGGGCGGAGATGAATTACTTATATATTATTATCCTCTTTATTTAGATATAAATCTAATTCCTACCAAACTTTCAATTTTCTCAGTCCAATGTATTTGCAACTACATTGACCTTAAATCTCGAAGATTTGTTAGTATTAGTGTTCTAGGTACTTTTAATTGATTCAATCAACACAACATGAGCCTTAGGTCATCATATCCTTTAATAATATGACAATCCACTATTCTTAACAGAGGCTTCATCCTAGTAGTTTCAGCCTTAGAATTTTCAGGAACAGTAGTAATACATATTCCCAATTATTCATCCAGAATCACTGGTTAGGATGCACAAACAGCAAACATCGTACCTCACCATCACACACTAAATATTTAGTCCCCTTAACCCCTTATAAAATCCTAGTCTAGGTTCAACTTAAAAAATTCTAACCTAAAGTCCCATAAAAATCCTAATCTTGTTACTTAAGTCTTAGAAGAACTTAGGCTTTGATACCATTTTTGTCACGAACCAAACCAGAAAACCTCCATTATGAAATTTTCAAGTTTTATTCGTGACTCTCACCCCATATGTCAATGGGAGTGGAAACAATAGTCAAAACATAAGCGAAAGTAATTAACAATTCTAGTAAGATATAAGTGAAGTAAACTTAAGATCTAATCTATTTCAAATACAAAGGAAAAGTAACCTCTATTGTACTTTCTATATCTAATCCGATTTCTATACCCATTCCCAAGCTCTCTCTTTATGACCAAGCTCCAAAACTTGAAATATAAAATCAACATCCGTAAGCTGAAAAGCCCGAATGAGTAGTTCTTCAACACAAGGTATTTACTCATTAGCCAAAATTATGAGAAAAAAACTTAGACAACTAAAGTATGATATCTTAACATATGTGCCTACTGTGGTGAAGTAGTAGGTAATGGGGATTTCAATTGCATTATTAAACACTTGATACTCAAAATGATATCAACAGAGAGTATGCAGTGCATGGTGCAATTGAGGTGCTGTATGATATGTCAAATATAGTAAGTTTCCACATGATCGATCAATCCTCTGAGCAAGATGTCTTATCGAACCATCCCCCCAATAAGGGGCCTTCTCAAGAATAGGATATTCTATGTGCTCAAAATAGTTTTAAAGGTGTTCAACCTAGGAGGCACAATCCCCCAACCTATTGTTGATCATGGATAATACTCTAAGGTATCATCGAAATGAATTTCCCTCAGGAAATCATACATATTCACATTCAACAGAAGGGTAAAATCATGACTCAATTCTTTTTCCAAGCCGCACAAATGTGAAAATCCTTGGGAATCATCTGACCACAATTCTGGGAGGTATACCAACACAAGGGCTCTCTCGCAGCTTAGGCAGAAACAATATAGTCCTCTCATAGGACAAATGGTTCAATAAGTCAAATTATCTCATATGTGAGTCTAAACTTAAGGGTATTATATGGGGTAATAGACTAAGCAACTACAACGGGAAGGTCCATATGCAACTCATTGTATTCAAGTCCATTAACTTAATGCAACATACAATGATCCACAGTCATATATTCAACTCAGCATTCACATGGGCACAGTCCCATGATTCTACACTACCGCACACTAGAATGCACAATAACAAGTGTTATGTATAAACAATCATTTAACCATTAAGTACATGATATAACTCAATCATAAGCAAGATATAAACCTCTAGCCTAAGAAATAAAATGTAAATGTGTACAGACCATTACGAGCATCAAACAAACATTATATGAAAAGGGAAAGTAAGAGTAAAGAAGGAAATTTGCATGAATCATCACATACAAGAAGAAAACATCAAATATTACCTTTAATGCAAATTTCTGTATCTAGACATGCATAAAACAAAGGAAGAGAAACAAGGGCTAGGTTTTTGGATTGTTCCCTTGAGATGCTTAAACAATCATACTGTGGTGCTAAATCCAGTTATGCTAAACCTTTGGTTTGAGGGGTCATATTTTGATCGGCAAAGCTACCGATGTCAACAACATGCTAGAATAGTAGGATTAGGGATAATACACATGCTCATAGCTTAAACTCAAGGATTAGACCAGTGGATCCTCTCGACGGGGTACTCGGCGTACTCTCGGTGCACCGAGATTGGTATTTTGGTGCCAAATGCTATGAAACCTCAGGAATTGATCCCAATGGGTCCCATTAGATCAAAACTGGTCTTAACTTATTTCTCAAACAGTGGCTTGACGGGGTTCTCAGTGTGTCAAAAGGGTCTCGGTGGCTTTTCACCGAGATTGGTATTTTGGTGCCAAATGCTATGAAACCTCGGGAATTGGTCCCAATGGGTCCCACTAGATCAAAACTGGTCTTAACTTATTCCTCAAAAAGTGGCTCGACGGGGTTCTCGGTGTGTCAAAAGGGTCTCGTTGGCTTTTCCATAACACCTGGAATTCCCAAGAGGTCTCGGCGAACATCTCGGTGAGCCGAGAAGATCGCTGAAGCTCAATCTTGTTTATTTCTGGGTGAGATTTCACCCAGAGGTCCCTATCCTCCTAAGGGAGCTTCGTATGTGGTTTTGAGTCCAGAATTTTGGGTCCAATATAAAAATTTGTTAATTTTTGCCAATTTTCAAACCCTAGGAATTATTCTTAAAATCTGATTCCAAAGGGTTGTTATTCTTGTTTACCAGGTTGATTTCAGGGGTATGAACTCCTAAGAATATGAAATCTACCAACCAAATCCACGAGAAAAGAAGAACAAAAATCACATGAGCTTCCCCTCATGGTCACAATATTAGAAAATAAGTAAACACACAAGTGCTAAAGGTATATTCAACTTGGGGTGTGCCGGGTCGCGTCCAAGGCTTCTCCACTGCGCATCTGGGGACTTGGTGTTCCTCATCTTCTTCTCCATGAGCTCCACAAAAATGAGAATGAAAAGAATGAGGTTAAGGGCTTGAGTTTCTATTTATAGACCTATATGGGCCAAGGGTGTGATTCAAAGCAAGTATGAGGCAAAGCATGGCTTCTAGCTTTATTTTACTAAATTGATCACCTAAATAATTTATGATGGTGTAAGTACACTTAGGGGACTCAATTGATTCTTCTATGTTGTGTAGATTTATTATTAGGCTGCTAATTGGTTTTATCTCTTATTTACGTGACAAATCCAATTACTAACTTAACTCAGATTTTTAAATCTATAAGGCCAACCTAATCAGTTTTAGTGTCCTTATGGAGGTGTCTAGTGTGACATATAGGTTTAAGGATTCTATGAGGGTTAAACCTAATTTATTAGTGAGATTAATTGCTAGATGACTATTCTACCTTACTATTTCAAGTTTTTGTTTGAGACTTATTCATGCTGTTACATGTTGCTTATGGGGATCGGAGCTAATTGATCCCAAAGTAAGTTCAGAATAGGGTCATTCCCAACCACCCATTGTTGGTTAAGAAGCAGTTTATCCACCTTATCTATGAGCCTAAATTCAGCTCTTCTCTGGGAATAATATGTTGAATCAGAGAGCTATGGTGGCTCCAATGTCGTCACACTATTAAAGAGGCGGTTGATGAAGAAAGACACCAAGTTCATGAAGAAGAGATTGAAGCCATGTGAACTCGGTTGCTATATTTACGAGACCCTTGTATTCAAATTCTGTAAATGAGCGAGCAACCATTGGTTGCTCTTTAGAGCTCCAAGAAATCAAATTGGGCCTGAGAAAAACACAATACCCACTTGTAGAATGACAATCATTTAGACAACCGGTCCAATCGATATCGGACAATGCAGAAAGTCATAAGGAAGAAAACCGACTGATGAAGTGGCCATAATTAATGGTACTTTTTAGGTACCGTAAAATCCTTTTAACAACTGTCCAATGTTCATCAGTATGATTATGCATGAATTGACATACACTGTTTACTGCAAAGGATATGTCAGGCCTAGTTAATGACAAATACTGTAAAGTCCCCACAATACTTCGATATTGCATTGGGTCAGATGGAACTGTCCCTACAAACTTTGAAAGTTGAGGATTAGAGGCCATCGGTGTAGAACATGGTTTCATTCTTTCCAAGTTTGTTTTCTTGAGAAAATCAAGGATATACTTTCCTTGAGAAAGGAAGAGACCCTTTGAAGAATATTGCACCTCTATAACAAGAACATACTTCAAGTGTCCCAAGTCCTTGATTGAAAATGTGTTACCCAAAACATATAGAAGATCATTGATAGCCATGTCATTGTTACTAGTGACCAAAATGTCATCAACATAGACGAGTAAGAACAATGTGGTAGAGGATTTGTGAAGGATAACTAACGAGGTGTCATATTTAAAGTTCACAAATCCATAATCCAATAAGAATTGACTGAGACAATGGTACCATGCTCTTGGTGCTTGCTTTAACCCATACAATGCCTTACGCAGCTTGCAAACATATAAGGGAACTTAAGAATCAATAAAGCCTGGTGGTTGACACATGTAAACCTCCTTCTATAAGAGGCCATGTAAGAAGGCATTACTAACGTCCAACTGATGTGTTTTCCATCCCAACAGAACTGCTAGGGAGATGACTAATCGAATGGTAGTTGGTTTCAGGACAGGGTTGGAAGTTTCTTCATAATCCAAGCCTGCTTGTTGAGTGAATCCCTTGGCAACAAGACGCGCCTTATGTCATTCAATCGTAGCATCGACTCTCCTCTTAATCTTAAAGACCCACTTTGAGCCAATTATATTCATGGATGGTGTGAGGGGAACAAGTGACCATGTCCCATTTCGAAGTAGAAAGATAAGAATGAGAGCTACTGGATGTCGAGTGGCACAAAGGACTCATGCTTTATGTGTCCCATCTTTGCTTTTTGTTACCATCGGATGGTTAGAATTAGAAGTTGAAGGAGCAGACACACGACCGATATCAACTGCTAGATTAATCGATGGAGCAGATGAGTTTTATGAGAGAGATTGATCATGTGTATTCTTGAAGAGGATGTTTCTGATTGACACCTAGTGTAGTGGTCCTAACCCAAAAATTAATATAATAAATTAATTAGTGGTTAATTAAATGAATTAAATGAATATAATGGAAGTCTGAATTGAAGTTCAATGTTTTATGCCTCTATTTACGGTAAAAACTAAGATTAGTTGACTTATAAGGAATCATAATCTTTAGGTTAACTTAATGATATTATGTGTTTAGGTTTGTATGAGAATTATAATGATAAGATGTGCTGAATCTATGGGCGTATATGTGTGCATGTGCATATTCATATGTGTATTCCATGTTAATAAGTTGTAGTACAATGGTTTCATGAAATAATCATGAATATTAAGTAGATAAAATGATATATGAATGAAGAGAGCGGGGTTAAGTAAGGTGTAAAACAATTAAAAGTATATATAGAGGTTGAATTGGGGATTTCTGGGCAGCTTTTGGGGTGTCGACAGGGTCAGCGGTATGCCGTTGAGCCTACTTACGCTAAAAAATGCACAGAGTAGCCTCGGGTTAGGATACTACTGTGGCAGCGGTATGCCGCATGTAGCGTGGCAGTGGTATGCCGCATGGGGCGTGGCAACACAGCGATGTTCAGGGAGCCTGCCGCTTGGGGCGTGACAGCTAGCGGCAAACTACTTTTGGCCAATGTGGTCCTATTGAGTTGATTTTTTCTAGATAGCTTATAAATGAGTTTTTGAAATTGAATCTAGCATTGTTTTGCTAAAAGTAACATGTTTTAGATATTTGTGTGAGAATGAGAGTTGTTGGTGATGTTTGCTATCATGCTGGGAAGAGTCAGGTGACCTAAACTTATGAATTTGGCTATTATGAGTGTTTTGGTATGTTTAACATGTTAATATGATGGAATGGAGCATGTGAGCATGGTTTATATGTGTTGTGAATGAATGGTGGAAATTGGTCCAAGAGTGACCCATCCATGCATTACACATGCTTGAGAAACAAATGTGACGAAAGAGTTATGGGAATTGAGCCTAGCAGGTTGAAAATCGTATAAAACCATGATCTACTCATGGCATGTAAGAGAGTCTCTTCCAGCTGTATTCAAGTGGATGCCAAGGTTATATGGAACCGACTGATCACCGGAATTGCATTCATAAATCGTGTGTTGCATTGTTTGTGCTTAATCATCAATTTTGCATCGCATCCATTCATTATGTTTTCTGCATTTTCATAATATTATTCTTTTCTTCTATTTTGTTATTTTTGATATTTATATAATGTTATGATTGAATTACTAATGCATGTGTTGAGGTTGAATGATTTTGGTTGTTAAATGTGAATGGATGATTATCATGTTAGTAAGGTACAACATGAGTTTATGTATGTGGCTGGCTCTATTATTAATGATGTGAGACTTAGGACTTTGGATTCCTACTGGGCTTCATAAACTCACACATAAGTGTGGTGTTCGTCTAACAAGCTAAGGAGATGAGTCAGAGCAAAAGATGTATATAGGAATAAGATTATTTAGTTGTTGTTTTTACGATTTCTGTTTATTTTGGGTTGTAATAGATTAGGAGAACTTGAGTTGAATTGAATTTTGTTTCGGATTTAATAGTATGATGTAATGACATTTATTATTAAAGGATGGTTTGATTGTGAATTATCTTATGCTTGAAAGTTTATTTTTATGAGTTGTGGTTGGTTTCCGCATGGAAGGGGTTTGGATCCGAAAGTCACACCTTGGAGTCCTCGAGATCATATATCTCGGATCCAGAGCGTGATACCTAGGCAGGTTGGCAATTGATAAGAGTTGTTGTTGGAGAAGCAGGTGCGACCACCGTGGAGTACGAAAGAGAATGTTGGGCAGATTCGTAACTACCATGGATAGGTATGCTTGATTCATCACAAAAGGTGGGACCTGATATGTCTTGAGATTGGATAAGATCCGAAAGACCACGTGTTTGATATTGAATAAGAGATTGTAACCAAGGTTTTAAAGACCGGAATTATTCGCAGGACCGATCCTGTTCGGTTCCAGCCTGGACCGCCGGTCCAGATTGGTACCGGCTGGTTCGGATCGTCAGATCGGACAGATCGGCGAGACCGGTCGCCGGACCGGTGGACCGACAAGACCGGTCGTTGGACCGGTGGATTGGCGGTACCAGACACCGGGCTGAAAATATCGATGAGACCGATTGTCGGACCGCTGGAACCGGTCACTGGACCGGCGGTACCGATCGTCGGACTGCCGGTCCATGACCCAGCGATACCTCCTTTGTATCGCGGGTTAGAACTGGACCGGTATAGTCCATCCCGGTCTGGACCGGCCGGTACGGACCGGTATTGCCCGATCCTTGAAACCATGATTGTAACCGTGATACAATATGTGTTGAATTGGTAGCAACCTTATCCAAAGTTTGGCCAAGTGGAAAGAGACGATTTGAATTGAATTTGGTGGAGTCTTGCGCACTAATCGAAACACGTGGAGATGTGGCTTGAACCGAGATATGAGGAGAGGATAAAACCCCATCACATGGTTGTTGAATTGGATGTACATCAAAGGAGTGACGAGACTGAGAATTCAAATTTGTTGGAATGCTTGGATCAATAGTGACACATCGCATACTAGGAGAAGAGGAGGGAACGTTGATGCCATGTAAAGAAGTTACAATCGATTCTCTTGCTTCACGACTTGGTTGCACAGAAGATGCGGTAGGATAATGTGGGAAGCTCACATTGGTTGAGTCTAATCGTAGAAGATTGGTAGGAACAGAAATATCGACCCTAATGTTTGGTGTTCGTTGAGTAGAACTGGAACAATCTGCAAATGGAAAATCACTTTCGTCAAATATAACATGACGATTAACATAAACGAACTGAAGGAAGGTGAACACATCTATAGTCCCGATGTTCTGAACTATATCCCATGAAAATGCATTTGAGTGACTGATAATCAAGTTTATCTTTAGAGTATGACCGTAGACATGGGTAGTAAGCACAACCAAAAACGCAAAGGAAAGAATAATATGGTGGTTTATGAAACAACTTTTCCCATCGAGAATAGTTATGAATGACCGGTGACGGTAATTATCAACAATACCAGCACTACAGCAGATCAAGACTCAAAGACCAGCTCAGCAAAATTGCCTCAGAACAGAATAGTCTAGAATTCTTTCTGTTTCTATACGTGTCAATTTTCTATTGCATTTATGAAATCTGTTATAACAAGAATATTCCTTCTTTTGGTGTATAAATTTCTCCACTGTACAGAATACGAGATCAATGAAATCAATGAGATTGTTTGATGTAGTGCTGGTATTGTTGATAGTAATCGATTGATAAAAATACTGCTATTAAGACAACTTCATCCCAATAGATAGGGGGAACTGATGCATGAGCTATTAAGGTGAGTTCAGTTTCCACAATATGCTTCTGTTTGCATTCAGTCGACCCATTTTGTTCATGGATGCGTGGGCATGAAACCCGATGTGTAATGCCAAAAGATTTAAGAAAGGTTACAAATTTGTGATACTCGCCGCCCCCATCACTTTGTGTTGCCTTAATTTTTGGGTGAACAAGGTTTCAACAGTAGTTTTAAATTGAATACAACTTTCCAAAGCTTCAAAGTTTCGAACAGTAGGAAAAATCTATGTAAATTTAATAAAATCATCAATGAAGTGAACATAATAACGAAAACCATTGGCAGAGGTTACAAGAGCAGGTCCCAAAATATCTGTATAAATTAAATCCAATGGACCAAATGATACAAAAATTGACAGGCGGAGCCAATTTGAGTATTCTTATCCTTCGTGACTAATAGAGCATTGCTTGAATAATTCGATGAACAATCTTGCTGTGGGAATGACCGAAACGATGATGCCAACGTGTAGAAGAAGCACGTTCTCCAACATAAGCAGAAGGTACCATTGTGTTGTTGACACTCTTATTTCATATAGGTAACTGATAAAGTCCACTCTCAATCTGTCCTTGGCAAAGTACCTTTCCGGTTTGACAGTCCTTAACAAGACAAAAGTGTGGATGAAACTTAAAAACCACATCATTATTAGTAGTAAACTGACGAATAGATAAAAGGTTCTTAGAAATCTAAGACACATGCATGAGATTACGTAGAGTAAAGGTGGAAGCAGGAGTATGAAGCGTAGAAGAACCAATATGAGAAATTTTTGAACATGCACCATTGCCAAGACTTATTTGATTAGGTCCTTGATAATATGAACATATTGATAAATTGTTGAGATCATCAATAAGGTGATTTGTTGCTCCAGAATCCAGATACCAATTCGGATCAAAGGAAGAATTTGGTGAAGCAACAAAGTCAGACATTGCAATAAAGGAATCCCCTGGTATCACGTGATTGAAATGATCACATCATTGCAAAGCAGTGTGATATTTCCTATTACAAACTTGACATGAAACAGGAGAATAGGAAGACAGACGATTGACATTACGTCCATTGTTGTTATATGATGGTCGACCGCGACCAAGACCACGACCTCGAGTTTGGGGTTGGTTGTACTGCTGTTGACGATTGAATCGAGGCTGGTGAGATGCATTAAGAGTTGCAACATTTGCAGATGCAATAGTTGTGGTTGAGAGGGTATGAGCTTGTTCCATACAAAGTTCTTGACTAAAAAACAGATCGTAGAGATCATCTAAATGAAGGGAATCATCAGACCGACTGGTGACAGAAGTTACAATAGCCTCGTATTCTGGCCCAAGTCTACCAATACTATAAAGGAATCATAATCCTGAATAGGGTGAACAACTTCAACAAGAGAATCAACAAGAGACTTAGCTTTTTGAAGGTAGCCTGCCATTGACAGGGAACCTTTTCTTGAGGTTTGTAGTTGCAAGCTTAGCTGCCTAATACATGCTCTTGATTGTGATGCAAACATCTTTTCAAGAGCAATCCAAACTTTGCGGGACGTAGAGAGACCAATAACATGAGCAAGTACTCATTCGGATAAAGAGAAAACAAGCCAACTAAAAATCAATTGATCTTGTCATTGCCAAAGAGTAAAAGGTGGATTAATTTCCGGGCCAAGGTACGTTCATGAGTAGGAAGAAATCGAGATGGACAAAGAAGGTCACCATTGACAAAGCCCAACAACTCGTAAGCCTTTAAAATGGGAAGAAACTGAGATCTCCAAAGGAGAGAATGCCCCTATCAAGCTTGGTGGAGATGTGATGCTGAATATTTCCGATTGAAGAAAGAGAGATAGGCATTAGAGTGAATCGAGTTTTGCAGCATCCATTGAAGAGAGAAAAAAAAAAGAAAAAAACAATAAATAAAAAAATTAATAAATGACTTTGCTCAATTCAAATCTGATATCATGTAAAGTTTCCGGAATTGGTTAGGAACCCGTTAAGGACAAAGACTTCCCTCACGTTATGGGAGTGATTTGATTATATATATTTGTTATACAAAGCAGATTTGTTATGCAAGATGAGATTTAGAACTTATGGACTATCAAAAATTTAAAATGTAAAAAAATCTATCAAATTACTGGACGTGTATAATCCTTAATACAATGGCGGTATGCTATTTTTCTCCTTTTATTTTTTATTTTTTATTCTAGGATATTATAGTCTACTATAATAATTTCTCGAATAGGCCATGTTAATAATCTAATGGACTAAAATATCTTTTGAAGTAAAGATTGGGGCATGATTGTCATTTTATCAAAAGTAATTAAAGTGATAAAAGAGGAAAAAGAGTAGTGGAAGGAGAATACGGTAATATTCCTTTCTTTTTCTTTATATCTTCTTCAAGTCATACGGGGATTCGTGTGATGTGCACATATTTCTTATTCGCTACAGGTGCTTTATCGCTTGTAGCATTGTATCATCACCCGCATTTGAGATGGAAGCTTTTCTTTTTTGTTTTTAAAGACGACAGAATACTTGTCGCTTGCGAACTTTTCTCTCTCTTCACTGTTCAAACGCGGCTTTAACGCGAGATCGTCAACGTTGACGAAGGAAATATCGTTGCCACGTTGCATCCAGGTTGCTCCCTCTCTAATCAAAGGCAGAGATGGCAATTGGACGGTTCGGGTCGGGTTGATGGTATTAACTGCTTAGCACTCAATCAAGCCCATTAAACAAATAATCAAACCTGTATCTAACCCACCTTAACTTGTTTGATATGTTTTTATCCATTTAATTTTACTAAATCTTCTATTATTTATTTTTAAATATCTCATCTAATATCTTGTAATATCTTGTGTAATAAATCTGACTACAAGTTATAATGATATTGTAAATTTGTCATTTTTTGAAAGGCCATGTGTGTTTTTACTGTGTTTTTGTAATTTAGTCTTGAGATTCAATTGAAATTTTTGTATGATTTAAGTCTCTTGCTTGAATTTGATTGGATGAGGTACATAGCTTGGCTACTATGCATCTATACCATATCAAGTTTATTTTAAGTTGGAATCAAAGGTTTGGATTAAGTCTTGGCTTAAGGCTTAAGATCCAATGGCCCGAGATTAAGCTTTGGTTATCGAACCTAATCAGAAACCTAACTAATCCTAGCTGTCTTGTTCAAAATTCTGAAGGAGAAGTTGTACGAACCAAACTCTTCAACCATTGCTGAAGCTTTAATCCATTAGAAGACTCACCTAGAGGAAGCTTCAATAACTTTGCATCAAGAGAAAGTTGATCAGCAGTTCTTAATCTCTATCATACTATAAATTATTATCATGGTCCTTTATTTTCGTTTGGTTTATGCATAGTTTCCTCTATGAAGGCATGTGAAGGGTTGTGTTGGTTTTCTAGTTGATTTTGTGTTCATTGTATGTGCTACATTATGATATATGAATTTCATATGGATTAAATGGGGGAAATTAGGGTTTTGCATATAATTAACGAGTATAAGAGTTTGATTATGTTTTAATGGTGTATGAAGGTTAGATTAGTTAGTAAATTGATTACGATAATGAATGATGTGTGTTATAATGTATGTATGAATGATTGTGATGGGAGAAATCCTAAAATTTTGCAAGTTCGGGCACCCTCGACACGCCAAATAGGTTGCCAAACAGGCTATCAAAATTTCAAGGATGATTCGGTAGACCGCTATGTCTATCGAAACCTACTGAAGGCATTTCGGGCACTTCTTGCCCAGGCCACCAAAATAGCCAGCGATGTGCCAACGGGTCTGCTAAAATGACCTCTACGTTCGGGTCAAGTTACCGAAACAATTAGGTGTACCAAAGTGGGGCTATTGAAATTCTCGAGGGACCTTCGGTATGTCGAAAATGGGAAAGTTGTGCAATTTGAGTTGAGTTTTTGTGTGTTATTATATCATATACCTAACATTCAGAATGTGGAACATCATCCAAAAATACTTATGTTTGATATGCTTTGGAACAATAAACGTGTTGTATACACACCTCCTATTTTGATAAAGGTAATGGATGGGCTCTAGTCCCGGTTAGTAATGATAGACATTGTGTTTATAATTCGGTTAGTAATGATAGACATTGTGTTTATAATTCGCTACATACATGTAGTATATGATGATAACTTTTGCATTAAAGCTTATATGCATTGAAGAGACTCTTATTGAGTTGCCTTGGACTAACATACCATTGTGTTTTCTTGTGAGGAACCAATGTGTGGAAATGTGCGGTACTATGACCTTGGGAATGTTCATAGAGAGTGTATGACTCTTGGTGTCCTGATTAGACAAGAGATATTATGTGCTAGTCTTATATGACTAGGGATGAGTCACGCCCTGAATCCGAGATATGTAATTTCAAGGACATTCAAGGTGTGACCTTCGGATCCAACCAATGGATGCGGTCCAATACATAAGTACCATTCCATATGGTCCATCAAAGTTAACTAATAAAAGCGGAAGTCTCAAATAAAATTTAATCGAGAACATTACATAATGTCCCAAAATTCAGAATAGTATAAAGCAACTAAACATAATCCATCAAGCCCTTAAGGGTCCATTACAATTGTTCCAAAACTAAATAAAACATAACTAAAACAATCCATATCCATATGCTTGAGCTCAAGTCCATCCAATCCAAGTTCACATCCAGCTCCTCATTCTTGCTGGTACCTTGTTGCACGTAGGCGTGCGGTTTGGAGGCTCAATAGGAAACCAAGGACTATGCCTCTTCCCATTAACACAATCATACAACATATAACCCACTCCATGCGAACCCGTATATTAATACATGATTTAAATCTCATAATCATAATAATGATAAACAACAACCATATAAAAAGCTGAATTTAAAGAACATACAATAACCACAAGTAAGATATAAATGCGAACATGAATCAAGCATCATGATGCTAATGGCATACACACACAAGAAATGATGATGTGGATGAATGTATATGATGCATAATGCTAATGATAAAGTGATGTTGATGAAGTCAATGCATGTGCAAGGTGTTAGGCATTGCCTAACCTTGTGACCAACTCTCACATCTCCTTTTGGGAATTCTACCCACAAGATATATCAACACATACCCATGACCATTTTCTTTTAGGGGATGCCACCCAAAGGTAGGAAGAACCATACACATTTCCTTTTCAGGGGATTATAACCCAAAGGTAGGAATAACCATAAACTTCCTTTCAGGGGGTGAAACCCAAAGGTAGGAAGTACCATACACTTGCATGTACACACACATCCTCATCAAAATCTCCTATCTTAGGGATTTTGGAACCCAATAATGACCTCTCTAGGATCACTTTCCAATTCATGCATATCTCATACCTTGGTCAGACATGGACCTCACACACATCACATGCATAACTTATGCAATTCAAGTCTACACAATCGTATCCCACATAAATACTTATTTCTCAGGTACAACAAGTTGTAAATGCCATATGATTTTTCCTAGACATACTCCAAGTTTGTCAATGTTGTGACATAGTCCTCGAGTGTCTGTAACTGAGCATATTGAAGATCAAGAGTTGCGGATTCAAGGACGACCAAGCTACAATGAAGCATTTATTAGAATTGGTCCCTTATCCAAAGGTATATACACACATGCACTAGACAACCCCTAGAAACACACTATTCATTGTATATTGACTTGTTTGAAGGGAGCTTGGAGTAACCTTACTTGTTGAGGTACACTCTGTGATCCTTGGCCATCTGAATGCGAGTCCGAATAACTGAAGATTGCCCACAGATGGTTAATACCATTCATGGATGGACCTTGGAAACAATGGCCATAGAAATGTAAAATTAGGCTTTTCTAGGGGCAACTGTTGATTGACCAAGTGTCCGGTCGACCGAACAGGGTGTGCGGTCTCCAACTGGTCGGCCCTGTACCAGTCGCGTAGTAGACCAGTATTGGTCTGTGCGGTCTGCACTTTCCCGGTTCACTGGCCAAGTGCCTGGTTGACTGACTAGAGCATCCGGTTGACCCTCGATCGCTCAGATAACTCACCGGTTGCTCAAAACCCTAAGTCGGTTTTGAAAACCCTGAGCGCTATCGAGCAACCGTCTGAGAGGTCCGATCGATCGCGCGGCTCGAAGTGTTGATCAGTTTGGTCTTTCCATCCAACTTTTGAGTTTGAAATTCAAATTAAAGTAAGTCGGTGGAGACACCGGTCGACCGTCCAGTTTGGCCGATCAACCGACGGCTACGAGATTTAGAAACGCTATAAATAAGAGTCCTAGATCTAAACGCAAACGACCCACACATTTTTCTCTTAAGCCCTAGATCATGATCTGAGAGCTCTTGTGTCTCCTTTAGGCTACAAAAAACCTCTCCTTCTATCTTCTTCCCATTCATAATGGAATTGACATTCTATGTTAACTAATTTGGAGAAGAAGGATTGAAATCCAAATCCTTACCCTTATTGTGATGCATTAAAGGTCATATCACACACACACATCTAGGGTTGAAATACCATCGTCTCCTTCAAGCGTCAACAATGAAATCCAAGGCGGAAAGGAGCGAGGAACGTGAGCGCTGTCAAGCCCCGCACCTCCAGACACACACGTGTCAGCACGTGTGTCGTCTGAACCGCGGTGCAATGACCTTCACCCTCAGAGATTAACGATTTCACTTTACAAGCATAATGAGGGTGGAACTCCATTTTAATTATCTTAGAGCAAATACGTGATGTCTAAAATAATGCGGAAATACAAGATCAGAACCTGAAATATCAACTAACTGGCATCATCTATGTAGACGCCTCAAGATAGTCATCAAGACTTACTTACAAAAGTTCAACCCAAATGTACTTGTCCAGTTAAGTAACATCAA